>JADBJO010004594.1:185000-192995 GCA_016801955.1 Conus betulinus
CCACAGTGTTTTTAAACATTCTGCGTCACTTTCTCGACGTAGATGACTGGCACTGGTCGGCAATGCGAACTCTCATCAAGATGTACGGTGCATGGGCAGATTGCTTGTTCAAAGCCTGCTGACGTCTATGGTTGCCCTGTTAGTCTCATCATTCGTAATTACGATCGTAATGAATCATGGTGGTGAAAGTACTGGATGATGGAGACGAGTCGGAAGCCTTTTCCAGTGACCAACGGCGTAAAGCAAGGCTGCGTTCTCGCGCCCCTACACTCTTCAGCGTGGTCTTTTCCGCCATCTGCTGACTGATGCCTTCCGTGACTGCCAGGGTGGTATACACGTCAGATACAGAACTGAAGGTGGGCTGTTCAACCTCAGGTGACTGCAGGCTGTTACAATGGTGAAAGAGACCGTCATCAGGGACTTCTTTTTTTTGCTGATGACTGCGCCCTCAGTGCCGGCACAGAGCAGATGAGCAACACGAAGTGGACCTGCCTCTCACGAGCCTGCGACAACTTCGGTCTCACCATCAGCACCAAAAAAGACCAAAGTGATGTATCAGCCTGCGCCAGGTAAACCCTACAGGAACTACACATCACGGTAAAGGGCCAAACTTGCAGGCAGGTTGACAACTTCACCTATCTGGACAGCATACTCTCACGAGCTGTGAACATTGACGCAGAGGTCAGGAACAGATTACAAAGCCAGCTCTGTGTTTGGGAGACTCCGTGAAATATCTGGGAGCAGAGAGGACTAAGCCTTACCACCAAGCTGAAGGTCTATCATGCAGTGGTACTAATCACTCTCCTTTATGACAGTGAGACCTGGACTGTCTACAGCAGACACGCCAAACAGCTCAACCATTTTCACCTCAGCTGTCTCCGTGGACTCCTACACATCAAGTGGCAGGACAAAGTCCCAGACACGGAGATCTTGGAAAGGCCAGCATCCCCAGCATCTACACTCTCCTTCAGAAATCCAAAGCCAGATGGTCGCCACATCGTCAGAATTCCAGATAGTCGACTGCTAAAACCTGCTGTACGGAGAACCGAGTCTGCAAGCGCAAAGTTGGGGGGGGGGGGGGGGGGGGGGGGGGGGGGGGGGGGGGGGGGGGGGGGGGGGGGGGGGGGGGGGGGGGCCGGAGGTGGTAGGGGGGCACAAGAAACGTTTCAGAACTGCCTCAAAGTGTCCCTCAAAGGCCTGGACATCATCCTCAGCACCTGGAAGTCGCTGTGCCCTTGACCGCCCAGCCTGGCGAAGCATCCTCACAACAGGGGTGCATGTACATCAGAGAAGAGACGCACAGCAGAAGCTGAGAGAAAGCGAGCCGCGCAAGGCCAGAGCTACCTCCACCTCCACTGTAGCAACCCACCCCACGTGTCCCACATGTGGGCGTTCCTTCCGGGCCCAGATCAGCCTCACCAGCCACCTGCGGACCCCACACAGCGATCTTCCATCTGAGATCTTGACATCACTGTCAGAAACAATACATGCTCTAGTTATCTGATTGGGGGGGGGGGGGGGGGGGGGGGGGGGAGGAGGTGTTATTTCGGTGCACGTACGTCACATTTGCTTGTTTCATGAATTGCTTGTTTTAACATATGGACACTCATTACGTTTTACATGATGATTTGCAAGCCACAGTGCCAGCAATTGAATATCTGCAACATCCAATGCGCCACCACGACCGCATAACTTGTCCACGACCACGACCTGAAATCCGACGTCGGCGAGACAAAGTTCCCTACGGAAAGATAGTAGTGCAGCCCCACTGATCAAATTGGGTTTGGTCACCGCGTACCCTCTAGTGAGAAAAGGTTAGACTCATATCCTCTTGAAGCATACTGGATCTAAAATGTCCAGGACAAAGCAACACTTTGTCTCAAATACAGCGTCACTGGATGTTTTCCCGACTGCTTCTCTCGGCATGAGCAGCGCGATACTGATCTATAGCGAGTTTACACATTTCTTGTGCAGTCCTCCTTGAAAAAACAGCTAAATGCCTAGACACTCTCTTTACAGGATTTGCGGTCTGACGAAGTAACAAATCACGCGAAACCATGCAAATGTGTTTTCTTCTGTACCGGACAAATTCATCCACCGACATCAAAACAACAATGTACCGGCTACGTGAATAAAAAATGCAGCAAAGGCGATATCTCCCTTTTCTGGTGTAACAGTACGCACACCTTTTGGACGAACCCGTCGGCCGTACATTGCAAATGTACTTTGATAGTTCCCCCTTTGAGGATCCTCCCCACTCAAAGAATTTTCACGAGCAGCATAGCACTATGGTACAAAGAACGAGCAGAATGCCGTTAAATTAAAGAGGCTCCAATACAACGTCCGCACTTGCTCTCGAGGCATCCTTCCACAACCACACAGCATGTGGCTTTTTCAAACCTAAAAAGAAAAGATCAATATCATCACGATTTTCATCAAATGGGGGAAGTTTTGGAGATGTAGAAAATTTTAACAGCAGGATGTACATTATGATTAGCAGCGACACCAGAAGCAGCAACGTTTTCGGCGGCTTCCTGCACAGCATTTGCTTTAACTTAAATTATCTTTGCTTTTCTTCTAATTCAAGCTTGCGCAATTCTCATTCCTTTAAATGCAACCTTTTTTTCTTTTTCCAACCCTGCCTGTCTATTTTTTTTCTTTCTCTCTCTCTGCTTATTTTATCTCCTCCCTCTCTCTGCTTCTTACAGCCGAATCTTTCACATCACCCATGGGTTAATGTAAGGCCATTAAACCATATCCAGGCAAACCCAACACTCTGTCCGTAAGCTAAAATTCTGTCGAACTTGAACTAGAAAGCATTTGGGTGTCCGATAGTCGTATGGGAGACAGGAAAAGTATATTCTGAGGACACAATTCGTCCTTCCTGCTGGGTTATGTTTTGGAACTGGTAATTGGTGCTTTAGACACTCAGCGTCCAACAGGAAATGAGGGTAAGGGATTTAAGATGTCAAATAAATTCCAATATATAAAATGAAGAATAAACCATCAAACTGGCACAATTTCAGTCAACTCCGTTATCATCCAGTGTAAACAACATTCGCATTTGTAAACAACTGAAAAAAGACACCATCACGGGACAGAAAATAAGATTCACAGTTTGCATACATGATTGTTTTTTCTGGAGGGGTCACCCTCAGATTATTTTTTTCTCCTCCTCTTGGTGGGGGAAAGTGGGAACACAAAATGAGGAACAAACAATAAAATTTGGAAATCGCTCTGAAAGAATGAAATTTTGGAGAATGATTTCCGAAGGAAATTTACCCATTTAATTAAAGTGGATATAGCGCGTTTTTGACCAAAATCAAAACGTACACCTGTTATTAGACAAAGGTGAATCCAAATTGTGCCAGAAACGCCCAAAATGCAAAACAATTAACGAAGATAAAAAAAAATACCGAACGTAACCCTTTCACATGTAAAAGAAAGGGAGCAATTTATCACACACTAATCAGAACAACCCTAGAAGTAAAATAGCAAATATGCTAATTTTTGAAATGAGATAGGCGCTTATTGTTGAGAAGAGTGAAGAATATTAATAGAATGGAAACCGAAACACACGAAGCTGAAAAGTCAGAATGTAAGGGCACAGAAGAGACAAAAGATAGGATCCCTTTGGTAGATCACTATTTGCTACTACTACCTGGTGAATCTGGAGACGGGATTCTCCATACATGACAAAAACATTTCTAGCGCAAGACAACCACATCAAAAAAAAAAACCCACAAATTATGAAGGTGATTATTAATGCAACGGTATAAATAATATCATCTTTGAATGTCAAAATGCTCGGGGGTGGGGGGGGGGGGTGGGCGGGAACAATCAGTACGGTTCCCCTCAGCCTCAATGTTCTTTACCATCTCAGTAAATTTTTAGATCTATATCTATATTGTTGTGTTAAGAGGGTTCAACCAAAATCTTTTCACCAAAACTAGGGACTCAAAAGTCGGAGGTACCACCACTGTGACCACCCGGTGTTCGCACGCCCTCGTTCACGTCGAAAACTTCCCGGCAGCTAACTCCATCCTCGCATCTTCTCCCTTCATCCTCAAAGAGGAACATCACACAACCAAACCTTTGTTTTTTAACACCCCTTTCCAGATAAACAATGGTCCGAAATCAAAAGTACTTCGAGATTGTTGGATTTGCAAGGAACTAACGCGCGGCTGGCGCAGCCGCACTTCCAAGATGCTAACTGAACTGAACGTTGTGTGCTAGCCGATGAATCAATCTACTTTTTCGTTTTCTGACCTATTGCTTCGGGTCTACCCACTGGCGACACGATGATGGCTCTTTCGGGACAACTAAAAATTCGGTCACTTGAGAAGGGACATTGGGTCAGTATACGGAAAACGTTTTAAGAGTATTAGTTCGATGGCTAAGACGTGATGATGAAGGCAAGAAGAAAAACGAGCATAATGTTTTGAGTTGCATGCGAGGGGGGTGGGTTAAAATCTGGTATACAACATCATGTGTGAATTGGCTTTTGCACCAGCCCACAATCTGGCACCAAGACATTTGACAGAATGAGGAAACAATCCACTTCAAAAAGTTCAGCCTCCAGCCCAAAAAGCCCCCTCTGAATAGTTCAGAGATGCAAGTTGCCCACGCTTTCACGTTTATGAGCAGGATTTCTGGTTAGCAAAATATGTGTAACAGTTACGTTCAGCTGTCGCAAAATTGCACACTTGTGGCGCGAAAGCGTCTTGATTCTATGTTGAGGGATTAGATGATAGGGATGCGGCAATTAAGTCAATATCGGACACAAAGGACACGTTTTGTCCTCGGAACGACTTGACTTTTGAGAGAGGGCGCTTTGAGGTTGCCAGGGCTATATGGAGTCAGCCATGAGAAGAGTGAGCAGTAGATCTGCAGGAAAACGCTGTGGGTATACCACACCAGGCTGGGGAAATCAGCAGCATCAGCTATGCATCCGAGATGATGGAAAAGATCGACATCGAGATGTCAGACGCCAGAGCAGTTGAAAAGAGATCGTTCAATTGTTGAAAGACTCTTGTGAATGTTACGTACTGTCAAAAAGGAAAGGCCATTTTTTTTTTTTTAAGCGGAGATTTGCAGATTGTTTTTCGTGATTGAACGAGAACGGACCGCAGGAACAAGGACATAAGAAGGCCATCGTCCAGAACAGAACGTGGACACCAAAAAAGGTGATTGAGAACCAGAAGCACTAAATTGTTGTCTGTTTTCAGTTTTAGAGTTAGGGAAGAGCCAAAGAAAAGAAAAGGAAAAACCATATCGTGTACACAGTGGAAATGGAGGGCGTCGCCCGTGGAAAATGGAGATGACCACCAGGGGCTTCTGTGACAGTGATGTAATGAACAGCATTTGGAAGAAGATGAAAGGAGAAGGCAGACGTAGGGGTTCTTTTTCCACTGAGGGCCATCCAACCAGAAGATGTGAAAACAGTACAAAGGTAGAAGAGATTTACGGTGTTGGGGGCAAGTCAGTGCCTCAGTGAACATACAAGGAGTTCAGTTACCCCAAGGACCTGAGGTAGATGATTGATCGTTAAAGGGTCCGAGGACCATAGTTTTGCTAAGGGCAGAGACTGGCTGAGAACACAGTGTCGGCTAGCTTGGGACTAATGACTGAGTGTACAGACTGCTGAACAGAAGGAGCCAAGTTGTAATCACGAACTGACGAAAAATTCATTTCGTGTGCGAGCATCAGAACGCATTTCGCGCGGAGAGTGAGACGGAACTATCAAAAGGTGTTAAGGCAAAAACATTGGGGTGGACCCTGCAGCCCAGCCACGTTACTTCAAACCACGCCATGCCTTATGCACTACTGAAAAAAGTAGGCCATGGAAACTAGATAGACTGGAGCTCGAGACCGGGAACCCACATTGACTCAGGTGCAATTCAAGGGTTTCTAGACTGTGGCGGCATGGCACCAATTGTTTACTGTCGTAAAAGCCAGACAAAAAGCCTTCGCATTTGTGGAGACTACAAAGTCTAACTGTAAATGCAGTGTCCAATTATAATAACTACCCGCAATTCACCAAACAGATTACCTTCTGGCGACAACTCAGCGGAGGACAGTTTTTCCTTGCTTTTCCCTCCCCTTCCAAATCTGGACTTGACAAGCGTCCTAGTCCCGCAGACTAGAATATGGATGAGGCTTACCAAAAGATTCATCCACCGATACAATACAACCACCCCAGGGCCTTTACGGTACAACAGACTGCCTTATGGGATGTCAATCGTCGCCCCAGGCATTTTTCCAGCGTACAATGGAAAACCGCTGAGATAGGTTTGCCAGAGAGTTACGGTTCGCATTGATGACATCTTGTGTGTCCCAGGAAAGACACAAAATAAGAACACTTGATGGACCGCTGCCGACGAGTGTTTTGCAAAATTGAAACGAGGCCGGAGCGCCCAAGCTCCTTAAAAGAATAAGTGTGTGTTTCATGGCCCCTGAAGGTACTTGACTTGGGTGCTTCAAGTTGACGCAGAAGGTATACGCCCTGTAACCGAGAGAAATTCTCCCAGCTGATTGGAGAGATGCGTTTACCATATACCCGTCAACCCACTACAGGCCTAATCTGGGTATGTGAACTTAACTATCCAGATTTCTCTGTCTCCCAAGACCTTCCAGTGCACGGGCGTCTCTCCTCTCTGCTGCAAGTCTCTCTCGTCTTGCCTGCTGGGAAGAATCTGCCAAAAGAATGCCGTGTTCAGAGGGTCGAAGAAACTTCGTCGTTCACCCCCAAGTTCACTGGTCATTTTTACTGACCACCATGAAAGCTCGATCCTCCTCCAGGTGATTGCCTCAAACTATGGGCTGGGATCCATGATATCACACCGGATGGAGGACAGGCAGTGAGAGACCAGTGGCGTTTCTTGCGTCCAGGGACCAACTGAACAACGCAGAGAAAACGAAAAATTTTATAGTGCAGAGGAGAAAGAAGCACTTGCCATCATCTACGGGGTGGAGAAATTCCCACCATTATCTGTAGTGGTCAAAGTTTTGACATTTACACAGACCACACACCATTGTTAGGGCTCCTTTGAAAAAACAAACAAGTCCCCGAAGCATGGTGGCTGCCTCGATACAGCGCTGGGCAGTGACCTTGCAGCATAACGAGTACAACCTGATGTTCAAGGAAGGCAGGAACACAGCGCAACGCTGATTGGCCTCAGCAGATTGCCACTTCAGATGACAGCAGAAACAGAACTCGAACCAGGGGAGATAGTTCTCCTGATGGATCAAGTGAGACCATGCCGGTGACATCCAGCCAGATTCGTCAGTGGACCGACACTGACCCCCTGTGCGTTTCACAGTGAAAAGTTTTGTCTTGAAAGGCTGGCCTGAAAGCCATCGCAGACCATAGATTCGACCACCATACTTGGCTCCGCTTGTTTTGTGTGAAAATGTGAACTGATGTACTGGATGGCTGCCTTTGTGGGAAACTCGGGGGTGGTAGTGCCCCCCAAGGCGAAGGAACGCAGGATTTTTGCTACAGGAGACCTGCCATGACGCCCACAACCCATGAATAGAACCCTCTAATGAAGAACTTGGCAAGAATCATATATCTGTGTGGCCGCAACGATGGACAAAGAAATTGAATCTACAGTTAGAGGGTGCCCCAATCTGTCAGACCCTTCGGAACCTACCTTGCAGCGCTCCTCCTTTCAATCATCCTTGGAATGTTCCCAGATGCGCCCATGGACACCCGACTACATTCTGAACTATGCTGGTCCTTTTCTGTGTAACGAAATGTTTTCTTGGTGATCATAGATGCCCACTCTATAGAGTGGAATTGATGCATCATGCCGATGAACCACGCTCTACGTCAAAGCCACAACCCATTGCGACCAAAAATGCGCCAGTCCTTTCGCTACCGTGCATACCTGAGAACCGAGTCACAGACAATGGGACCGGCTTTTCCAGGGAGGAGTTCAAGGAGTTTCATGTCAGAAGGGCACAACATGTAACATCGACCCCATACCACCA
>JADBJO010004595.1:0-5000 GCA_016801955.1 Conus betulinus
TTGATTAAGAAAACTGCATATGGGTGGCTGGAATTCAGCTATGACAAATGGGACCAATGTCAGTGATTTCGGCTGCACCGACCAAAGGGCGATACTGTCACTGTGCATAGCGAAAAAAAGCACTGGAGGTCGATGAAACACAGTTCTTTTCTTATCTCTCGTCCTTAGAGCCAGCAGTATCTGGCCGTGATTTCAGACGAAGCGGAGTGTAAACAGATAGAAGCTGAATCAGAGACAACCTGATTGAAACGTCGCCCTGTTTCCTCCATGGGCTCTTTGGTTGAAAACGTCGCCCTGTTTTTCTCATGGTCTGTTTTATTCATGTATATTAGAATAATCGTCGACCCTGCATAAGCTTCTTTAGTTGGAAACCAGTGACTAATATAGTGTGTGTGTGTGTGTGTGTGTGTGTGTGTGTGTGTGTGTGTGTGGGTGTGTGTGTGTGTGTGTGTGGTGTGTGTGTGTGTGTATGATGCGTGCGCGTGCGTGCGTGTGTGTGGTGTGTGTGTGTGTGTGTGTGTGTGTGTGTGTGTGTGTGTGTGGGTGTGTGTGTGTGGTGTGTGTGTGTGGTGTGTGTGTGTTGTGTGTGTGTGTGTGTGTGTGTGTGTGTGCCCGCGCGCGCACGCGTATGTATGTGTGTGTATAAATGTGTGTATGCATGTATGTGTGTGTGTGGTGTGAGTGAGAGAGAGAGAGAGAGAGAGGAGAGAGAGGAGAGGAGAGAGAGAGAGAGAGAGAGACAGAGACAGAGACAGAGACAGAGACAGAGAGCTCTTTTTCTCACAATCTCAAAACCCAGCTTATGACTGATTTTGACCTAACTTAAAAAAAAAAAAATCTGACGACAACCGAGCTCCTTCGGACTTGGGGAATTCATGTTCTTCGCCATCCGAATAGTGCAAGCATAGATCGTAGAGGAGTTACAATTTGCCCTAATGCCTTGACGACTCATTTCCACGCCTCAGAGATCTTTAATCTAGCTAGGCATGACAGAGACTCCACCAGCTCTGGAACGAACAAGATTGTTTTGCTAGATGAAGCAGTGAAAACGCTACCATGTACATATCTGTACCCGCTCTTCTAATTGACGACACTCCAAAGTCATGACTATCGCCGTTTTTTTTCCTTTTTTGTGGCATCAGATATCGGATCAATGGAGCACCTAAGGTGGTGATTTTTTTACCTACGGCCGAAATCCACCTCTTCATTTTTTCTTTTTCTTTTTTTTTTGGTGCTTCACATTGTCCTCTTCATCTGCCCAAAAAAACAAAAAGCGAAAAAAAAAAAAAAATCAAAAACCAATTTCCACTACTAATTTTTTTCCCTTCCTTCTCTCTCTCAACCAGTCTCTTACACACCATGCAATGTCTGTATGTTCTCTCAAATGGACATTTTTTTGCTGATTTAAGTGTATTGGCGTTTGATACAATGTGTCTGGGTTTGTTAATGTTCTAATGTGTGGTGTATTGGCACTTGCACTCTGAGCATGTGCTGCTTATGTAAATAGATCAACATACATAAATAAATCAAACAAACAAACAAAAAACGTGCATTATTTTCTTTTCGTTCAGTTTTGCCAGAGAGAGAGAGAGAGGAGAGAGAGAGAGGAGAGACGAGAGGAGGAGAGGAGAGAGAGGAGAAGACGAGAGAGAGGAGGAGGGAGGAGAGGAGAGGAGAGAGAGAGGACTGACAGACAGCTGACAGGACAGACTGACAGACAGGCAGACAGAGGGAAAAAACACGAAGAAATGCTAATCGCCATTTTCATGATCGTCATTATTTCCACAAAACGAAAGTCGTCAGACTGGTTCAGCGATGCATGCTCTGAGCCGTTATAATCAGAGCGCCACCTGTTAAACTCTCCAGAAGCGGCAGTCATTCTTTGGTCACGGAGTCAGCGTGAATGAACATCCCCATCCTGAGAGCACCACCACGGTCATCCGACAACCTTTCCCCGAAGATGGAGTATGGCTGCCTTAATGGCGGGATGAAAAACGATCATACACACAAAAACTCCACTGCCTCTCTATACAGGCAGTGTCCGCAGGAGTATCAGCCTGCGTACGTAGAAAGAAAGAAAGGAAGATCCGACAACCGTTCCCTGCCAATCATCTATTTGCAATCGGCGAAACAACAGCCGCTGCACAAGCAAGTTTCACACCCGTGTCACAAAAGACTTCAACACCTAAACAAAAGCTTGCTCAATCTGTCCCGCAAAAACGTGATCAGAGCAGGGCATTGTGGGAGACTTCGTTCATGGCTGACAGCTTCCGGCATCATGCGCTCCATTTTGACCATTTGCTGCAGCATTGTCCTCCGATAGAGGATACCTCAAGGTGGTCTGCTGGTAAAGGAACAATTACACAGCTTTTAGCGCCGGAGGTTCAGAGGTGATTTCTTTCTTGATTAAATGTGTGTGTGTGTATGCGTGTGTGTGTGTGTGTGTGTGTGTGTGTGTGTGTGTGTGTGTGTGTGTGTGTGTGTGTGTGTGTGTGTGTGTGTGTGTGTGAATGAGAGAGAATGCAACTGCCTATGTGAGTATTTTATTGATAGTAAAATGGATGAGCTTATAGCATCTTTACACGCTTAAGCTAGGAAAAACACACACAAACACACACACACACACACACACACACACACACACACACACACACACACCACACACACACACACACATACCACACACACACACACACACACACCACACACACACACACACACACACACCACGCACGCAAGCACGTAAACACACACACACACACACACACACACACACACACACACAACACACACACACACACACACACACGCACGCGCGCGCGCGCGCGCGCGCGCGAACAGAACAACCCTTTTGTCCTTTAACCTCTCCTGCCCCCTCCCCCACACCCCCTTCCTCACTATTCCATCCCATTCAAACAAAAATCCAAGGATAGAAATGATCATAGAAAAAAAAAGAAAGAAAACAAAACCTATGAAGAAAAAAAACGGGCGTTATGATCTGTAAGCATTACAAACAGTTCTCAGAATAAGAGAGAGAGAGAGAGAGAGAGAGAGAGAGAGAGAGAGGAGAGAGAGAGAGAGAGAGAGAGAGAGAGAGAGAGAGTAAACGAACAGACAGCAAAACGACAATAATACCATAAATGATAGTCATGATCAGAACACCACATAGCAAAGAGGAGGAAAAACAGTTCTTCTTAACGTTTCAGTTAGACACGTGTGATACTATTTTTGACAAAAGGTGATGAACTATTTCGACTTCTTCTTTCAAAGTTCTTTGAAATCTCATTCCAGATTTTGCTCAATACATGTGGGGGGGGGGGGGGGGGGGGGGGGGGGGGGTGAATGATTTATTCAGGAGCGGGAAATAAATATGATGTTTGTTAGGAAAAGTGTCAACTGGAAATATGGTGCGAGGTTCTTCATCATTTTATCTATGAACACACCTTTATCAAAACGACATTTCAGGCTAAATGGGAGAATAGTAAGTTCGTTGTACTCATAAACTTGCAGAATACAAGATATCTGAAGCACAGCTTTTAAAGAATGTCTCAACAAGCGCTGAACAGGCTTTAAGTAGCTTTGAATGGCTGCATGTTGAAGCATAACCAGCATGTTGAAGCATAACCAATATCAGATTGCAAATATGCACGAGAAAATAATTACCCACTGTGTTGGCTGAGCAAGTGTTTTATTCTCCTAAGTTGTGTTTTTAATCTGTGATAAAGCAGAAACCTGATAAGTCCAATATGCGCCGTTTTCTTTTCTTTTCTTTGAGTGTCCACCTTTATCGAGTTGAAGATTCCGTTTATGAGAATCAAGTCATCTAAACTTAGTCTTGGGAAGTTAGATCTTGGTGATTCGGTTTTCATGTTTTGACGTTTTTGTTATATTAAAATGAACATAAATGTGGATTCAAGGGGTAGCAGGGTTATATGATTAAGTTCTGACCATTTCAAAAATGTATCAATACATTGTTTTGTGAGTCAGTGCACACTGAATTTGCACTTTTATCTTTCTCGTGAAAAGTAGTATCATCGGCAAAACTTTTGCACGAGGGGCAAATCGATGACGGAAGATCACTGATGTTAAAAGAAAATGATGAATCTGGACCGGGAGACTCAACCTTTAGGACCACCATATTTAACTGGCAAGAAAGATCGTTTTAGAAGCTTTTTTAAGACTAATTCATCACTTGCTCGTGAAAGGTTATTCACGTTCAATGGATTCTCTGGATAAACCTGAGACTGTACACCTTATCTCTCCAGAGAAGACTGTGGTTAGTAAAGCCAAACGTTTTGCCAAAGGCTTCAGAAACTGCATCTGTCAACAGACCACAGTTAATGGTTGAATGCCCTTGTTCTACTGGAATTGTTGGTGCAGTACGACAGGAATAATTCTCTACGTCCGCTTTGGTTGCGATGACATATATTATGTGTGATGAAGTATTCTGGAAATTCTATTAGGTGCCTCTTAAGAGGTATAGATATGGGTAGACAAAATTAATAGTTTGAAAAAAATCATTTGGAACACCAGATTTAAAGATTTGGAGTACATTAGCATTCTTTAGATCTTGTGGAAAATGTCCTCAAAACCGTCATTGAAATCGCCACAAGATAACTGTTCATTTAGACCTGTGTACTTTCTTTTGTCCATTCCTCTTCCAGAGCTAAACAGCTGGGAATAAAGATGACGATCCACTTCAAACTTCTTTGTTAGAAATGTACTATTGTTGAAGAGGTCTGTTGTACAGCAATGAGCACAGAGCGTATGATTCGTTTCGAAATTGTATGTCTTGTTAAGAAAAACATTGACGTTTTTGTTTATAGTGCTTTGTAATGTTTGGAATACAGGATACTTTAAAAAAACATAACTTGCTCTGTCTTCCAATGCTATTTCTGTCGATCATCTGCTCTTGAGCTGTCTGATGTTTGAATCTTTTATCTTCATCGCTCCGTCCCCATCAACATCGGATTGAAGATCAAGATAATGATAATGCAAAG
>JADBJO010004595.1:10000-15000 GCA_016801955.1 Conus betulinus
CTCTCTCTCTCTAAATGTAAAACATGCATGTGTCTTGTGTTTTCCTCCCCTCCTCCCCCCCCCCCCTCTTCCTCTACCGGTCCAATCCATTCTCCTCCTCTTCCTTTTTCTTCTTTCCCTTCCCCTATCTGACCACACTAGTGCGCAGGTGAGAGTACTATCGAATTTCACACGGCGCTAACGAAATACTTTTTCCCCGGCCGCTGTGTGTGTGTGTGTGTGTCTGACCCCCGTTGTGAACAACACCGCTGGTAACGAAGAGACTGACAGAGAGGGCGAGAATAATGAGGAGGACTGAGGGGGGAGAAGGGGGTGGGGGGGTGGGGGTACTCTGGGACAAATTGAGCTCTTTAGGCTGCTGTCTTTCTTAACGAAAAACTATATGAAGATGTCTGCCTGTCGGTCGGTCAGTGTATTGGTATGTATAAGACACTATGAAGAAGAAGAAGAAAGAAGAAGAAGAAGGAGAAGGAGGAGAAGAAAGAAGAAGGAGGAGGAGGAGAGGAGGAGAAGAGGAGGAGACGAAGGAGAAGAAGAAGAAGAAGAAGAAGAACACAACAACACAACAAACAACAACCAACAAAACACACACCACATAATAATTAAAAACACAATGTCACGGGGGGGCGATGAGGACAACAAAATAATAATGAGAGGATGTTGTATAAGCGCCACACTGCACACAGTGGCAAACTCTCATTCCAGTGAACTGTCAAAGCCTTACAAACAACAGTGAAAATATCTGATTTTAGAAATTAATTCACAAGCATTTGTTTCTATCAGTTTTATCAAAATGTGCTATAGATCAGGGCTTAGGACTATTCTTGCCAGCCATTAACTACATGCCTTGCATGTATATCAGTACAACCAGTACTCTCTCTCTCTCTCTCTCTCCTCTCTCTCTCTCTCTCTCTCTCTCACACCACACACACACACACACACACCCACACACCACACCACACACACACACACACACACACACACACACGCACGTCGCACACACTCCGCATTTTTGCATACATGCACACACATAAACCACATCACACTCGCGCCCCTTCCCCATCCCCTCCCCCTCCCCCTCCCCCGCCCCTCCACACACACAAACACACACACACACACACCACACACACACACACACACACACACACACACACACATAACAGAGGTGTGCAAACACTGGCTACCGAAACGTCCAATGAACCACTACAAACAGACAGACAACCCCAAAGAAACAAGCGAAAACAACAAGCAAACCAATAACAACAAACAACCCAAACCAAAAGAATCTAAATAAATGTCAGCGAACCGCCAGAAACAACCCCCCTTCTCCCTCTCTCCTCTCTCGTCTCTTCTCTCTCTCTCTCTCTCTCTCTCACGCACACACACACACACCACACACACACACAACACACACACACACCACACACACACACACACACACACACACACACACACACACCCACACACACACCACACACACACACACACACACCACACACACACACGCGGCGCGCGCGCGCGCGCGCGCGCGCGTGTGTTTTTGCACATAGTCAAAAACAACACATGATCATAACGTGGTTAGAGATCCACGAGCGAACCAAAACAAAACCAAAAAGACTTGGACAAAGATCGAATTAATATGATAACCATATGTGAATCTTTAACATTTCGTTAAAACTACTCCGAAACTTTTCCTGAGTGTATGAGTATGACACATCTAACATATGGAATAGAGAGCAGCACAGGGAATGACGGTTCTCCATCATGTGCCGAGAGGCCAAACCAGACAGCTTGAGGAACTGGATGCCTGTGACAGACGTAGATTGCTTGATGCTAAGCTTTTTGTTGAAGTTTGATTACAGAACTTGTAGAGTTGGCCTGGCTAGACATATTGATCAGAGAGAGACTAGATGTGATGCCTTGTCTAAACGAAGGAAGAATACTAAAGATACAGGCTCAAGCACACTCACACAAACACACAGACGCATGCGCACAGCGCGCGAACACACACACACACACCACACACACACACACACACACACACACGCACACGCACGCACACACACACACGCACACTCACGCACGCACACACACAACATACACGCACACACCGCACACACACACGCACCCACACACACACACACACACACACACACACACACACACACACACACACTCACGCACACGTGTTTGTGCACAAATACAAACACATGATCATAAACGCAAACTCTGGCATGATCATGTATGCACATTCTTCCTTATGTGCCCAACAGGCCGATTGTTGAAATGGATGAGTATACATAGGACTTTACAATTACCATTATTATCGCGATCCACTATCCATATGGCTCATGCATCTGATCACTCGTTGTCTCTCGCAGATACTAAGCTTTCAGAGCTTTAACTCTACTCTCTCTCTCCTAGTCCTACAATACTTTTTGAAATCTAATGTTCACGAAATTTGATAGTGTATATAAGGTTTAGGAACGATAGTGATTTTATACTCTTCACATATGTTGTTCATAGATTTAACTGAAGATTTGACGTTGTTCACGCTCTCAGTGCGTTTCCTTAAAGAAGAAAAGGCTTTTTTTAAACTACCAGAATTACTAGTCATCACACACACAATACCCAGAATGACTCTGAATAAAAGCGAAATAAAACATGTGGCTTGCATCTTCCTGCCACGATGGGTTTTGATCAACGACAACCAAAAAATCCCTGCTTCGCTGCTTGCCTGATTATGGCATCTTCAAAGTTCATTTTCAGAGTGATTTTATTTCAGGTCCTCTCTTTCCTGGCAAGCACACATTAACATGAGTTCCATTCTAGTAGGATTAACAGTCATATCATAATCAACATAAACACATTCAACCGATTCCATACTGGCATTTAGAAAACAATGTATTTCTTCGGTATTGTGATTAGTGTACTGTATTGATGTGCCGTCAGATAATGGATCATGTTTTGTGCGCTGAGTGGACAAATGTAAGTCGTTTTATATACATGAAAAAAAACAAAACTAAAGTAGACGTAGCATCGAACTCTTTTTAATTCGTTGGGGCTTCAGTGTTAGAGAAGAAACCAGAGCCACATGAATAGACGGATTACTAGTTTGTGGCTGGAATCTGGAGAACATTTGACCGATCGATAGCAATGACGCCAGGGTTTGCTTTTTGCTGTTATTGATAAAAGAAGAAGAAAGAAGAAGAAGAAGAAGGAGGAGGAGGAGGAGGAGGAGGAGGACAGGACGACGCCGACGACGACCGACGACGACAACGACGACGAACGACGACGACGACGACGACGAAGAAGAAGAGGAAGAAGAAGAAGAAGGAGGAGGAGAGGAGGAGGAGGAGGCCGATGAACAGAACAAGAAGAACAAGAAGAAAAACAGAAGAAGAACACAAGGGAAGGAGACCGAAAAGATGAAGGTGGAGGAGGAGGAAGAGATAGGAGGAGGAGGAGAAGAAGCAAGAAGAAGAAGAAGAAGAAGAAGAAACACAGGAACAACATAAGGAGAAGAACAAGAACAAGAAACGACCACGACCAAGAGAAGCAAAAGAGGAAGGAGGAAGAAAGGAGAGGAGGAGGAGAAGGAGAAAAGGAAGAGGAGAAAGAGAAGAGAAAAGACGAAGAAGAAGAAGAACAAGAAGAAAGAACAAGAACGACAGCAACAACGACAACAACAACAAAAAGAACAACAAAAAATGAGGAGGACAACACGAGACAAGAAGGAAGAAATAAAAGAGTGAGGAGTAAAAGGAAGGAGGAGAAGAAGAAGAACGAAGAAGAAGGAAAGAGAAGTATGGAAGAGGAGAGGAGGAGGTGGAGGAGGAAGGAAAGGAGGAGGAGGCGGAGGACGACTGAAGAGAAACAGAAGGGAAAGGAGGAGGGGAGGAAGAAGAAGAGTAGGAGGAGAACAAGAAGCAAGAAGAAGAGGACAGAGAGGAAAAGAACAAAACAACAACAACAACAACAACAACAAAAACAAGAACAGAGAGAGGAAGAACAAGAAGAACAAGGACAAGAAAAAACCAGACAGAAGAAGAACGCGAGGCAGATAGGAGAAAAGGAGGAGGAGGAGGAGGAAAGGGATGAGGAGGGGAGGATGAAACAGATGAGAAGGAAGAGAAGAACAGAAGAAGGAGAGAGGATAGGAGGAGAAGGAGAGGAGCAGAAAAGAACAAGAAACAAGAACAAGAATAAAAACAAGGAAGAGAGGACAGAGGAATAAAGGAGGAGGAGGAGCAAGAGAAGAACAGAATAGGAAGAAGAAGAAGAAAAGAACCTCAAAAGGAACAACAACAACAACAACAACAACAACAACAACGCTGGCCTGCACTCACACAAAACTGAACAGGGTCTATCGCAACACTCACCTGTCCACTCCGACGTCTCCCAAGATTTCTCCAAATCCGTCTTCCCCCCTCCCCTCCATCCCAGAGGGCGCCACCATGCCAGTTCAACAATCCGTCCCCACGACTGGCCCAGACCGAAGACCTTGACACGAACTGACCAAGGGACATGGACGGCGGAGCCACAAAGGAATCCCAAGGTCAGCGTGCAGAAAGGGGTTTGATCCTCGCCACACAGGGTCTTGGGTCTCCAAGGCATAGTGGGCCTTTTGTCCTGTCAAAGTTAATGCATCAGTTTATTTATTTATTTATTTATTTAATTTTTTTTTTTGTTCAACCTCATTTTTGTTTTTATTGTTTTCGTTCCAATTCAGTGTGTGTCTGGCATATTTTTTCTTTTTTTTCTTTTTTTTTTCTTTTCTAGTCATTGCATTCACAGCAAACAAATAAGCCCAATTTTTTTTTTTTTTATAATTTTAACTGGGAGAGGCATTTTGTTGTTGGAGTCTGGTGTTTTACTACTTCTTCCAAAGCAAACGGTAACTATTCCGGTTTCAATGTGAACAAGAAAATGGGTATTTCTGTATTGAAGGAAACAATGATGTCGATATTCATCGGTGCATTAATAGCTCAGAAGCCACT
>JADBJO010004595.1:27500-35000 GCA_016801955.1 Conus betulinus
TAAGGTTTTGTAATTAAGGACAAGAATCTTTCAGGCTGCAAAATGTTCTTAAAGAATAAAACCATTTATGTTTGTCATTGTTTACTAATGCTGAATGCCAGTTTTGCATATTACACCAAATCTGTCTTTAGATTCAGCTGATAAACAATATTCACTTTTTCATCCCCTTTAAACATCCATACTATATCTCATCCATTTTCACATAAAACGTCCTGCCCATGGTTTCCCAACTGTTATGCCTTGACTCATACTAGACGAGAAGCATCTCACACGCCTGTCTGCATAGTCGTAACATAGGTGATTTAAGGAGCTCTAGCCAGTATCTAAATTTCAGAGATCTTTATTTTTTAAACTAAGAGAATATCTACTGGTTTATCCAGTCTGTTTAGGTGTGCAAGGGAACTTTCAGAAAATTTGAAAGCTAAATGTAAGTACAGTTTCTATGAGATTATTATCTTTCTCAGGACCCTAAACGTCGGCTGCGCAAGTCAGAATCGGTCAAATGTATGTGTCGAATAGTTTCAGAACTAACGGTAAATCTGCTACAAAATAACATTCTTAGTGACTTTAATATGTCAATGACTTCCCTATTTTCCCTTTCCTGCAAGCCTCAGACAAAGCAATCGTGATACCTAATTTGTTGTCAACCATATTCCAAAATATTTGTATGAATGTGTTATTTCAACGTCAACATTTCCAAGAAACCATCTTGCTTAGGCAGATATAAACGCCCTCCTTTTCTAAACACAAGAGTGTTTGTTCGTTTTTCAAGGTTGACTGTCAAGTATAAATGGTCTGCTTCATCTTTATGCTACTGAGTTGGTTCTAAAGACCAATGAGTCAGAAAATAGAATCACGTCATCAGCAAAATAGTAATAAACATATTTCTATAGCACCTGGAATAAACTGAATACCATGCTTGCCTCTTCGTGACAAATCAATAGCCAGCTCATAACTGAAAAAAAAATTTAAATGAAAAAAGTATGAGGCTCAACAGGTAACCTGCTCCGCACCTTTAGGACATTTGAAAGAATTTGAATACCAGCATTTATCACGTGCACAGGGAGCCAAAACACAAATCATGAACACCTGTAGGAGCACAATAGTTTCCCATTTACAAACCTGTTCTCTCAGGACTGTCCATAGTGCGTTTCTATTCACCGAATCAAAGGCTTTTCTAAAATCAACTAAAGCAACATACAATTTGTGTATTCTTAAGCACACATTTTTGCACTATTGCATACAATGTGAAATACATGGTCAGAGGTACTAACGCTAGCTCTAAAACGGCTCGCTGCTCTGCTGCCATTTTTCTCTTCCTTTTTTTTTGCCCATTTAGTGAGTCTTTTGTTCAAAACAAACGTGTATACTTTGCTAACAATACTAGTGAATGTTATATCACGGTAGTTATCAGGCTTGTTCACTTTTGTTTCTTCTGCACGGGTACGATGATGGGATTAGACCATTCTTTCGGAAAGATTCCTAAATGTTAAAACAGCTCATTGAAAAAACACGACAAGAACCGGCCCGTCGATTACTATATCGATTACTGTTGGTGAATTTCTAACACATGCAGACAATACAGAGAGAGAGAGAGAGAGAGAGAGAGAGAGAGAGAGAGAGAGAGAGAGAGTTTTTGACAGACAGACAGACAGGACAGACAGACAGACTAGATAGACAGACAGAGAGAAAGAGAGAGAGAGAGGAGATACGAGAGAAGAGAGAGAGAGAGAGACGAGAGAGAGAGAGAGAGAGAGAGAGAGAGAGAGGAGAGAGAGAGCACATATTAGAAAGGTCATTGTAATTATCATCAGCGTCATCATCCTAATCATAACCAACAGCAGGAAAGCCGTATCGTGGACAGATTGCTGCTATATACTGAATTTGTTGAGAGAGAGAGAGAGAGAGAGAGAGAGAGAGAGAGAGAGAGAGAGAGAGAGAGAGAGAGAGAGATGAGACAGACAGACAGACAGATAGACAGACAGACAGAGACAGACAGACAGACAGACAGTCAGTCAGCCAGCTGGCCAGAGAGTTGTTGACCACATGGTTTATTTTTCGCATGTGTCGCTTATCGGATCGTGCAGTCAGCGTAGTTCTACCGAGTACCATTGCCGGTAGACAGATCAGTCACACTATCTACATTCTGGTATGGCCGAGCAGTTTAAAAATAAAAGAAAGCAATGAATACAAATACTGGCATAAACAAATGTAACGTCTTCGAAAGAAGAAATAGAGCTTGCAATATTCAAGAGACAAGCAATAATCAATAATATGGGAATGAAACATCGAAAGGAGAAATGAAATAAAGAAAGAAAGAAGAAAGGAAGGAAGGAAAGGGCAAAAAAAACATCAGAATTTGTGTCAGTTTTTCATATGCCACAAACGACGCTAACTTCATCTTTCATTAGCAAAATAATGTTTTCAGACTTTAAAAAAAAAATGTCTTTGAAATGAAAAAGGCCATATGAAACCAATGAAAGCTATTGTGCTTTATGAACTTAGAGAAAGAAAGAGAGAGAGAGAGAGAGAGAGAGAGAGAGAGAGAGAGAGAGAGAGTAATTTTCAGCGACGTATGTTTGTGTCACAATGATGCCAAGTCCATTTCTTTGTCAACAAATTTAAACCTTTTTCAATCAACAAAATGTCTATAGAAAAAACGTCTTTTTGACGGAAAAAGGAAGGACGGAAAAAAACACAAGCGTGTAAGGAAAAAAATGGAAAAGACGATAATAAAGCAAGCCAGAAAGAAGGAGCAAAGGACGGGCATGCATAAGATGAGAGACAGAAGAAAACAAAAAGTAGGAAGAGAGAAATAACAACACGAGGAGATATAAAAGGAAAAGAAAAAAAAAAAAAAAGAAACATGAAACTGAAAAAGATCAGGAAGAAAAATACAAAGAATGAAGAAATAAAAAGACACAACGGGTTAAAAAAAAAAAAAAAAAGGGAAAAAATGAAAAGAAATAACTGAAAGGAATGAAAGGCAAGCTGTACAAAAAAAAATAGAAATAGGAAGGGAAGGAAAAAAGAAAATGAATAAAGATCCAAGGAGGCATGGGTGTTAGAATGAAAAGAAAAGAAAGAAAGAAAGAAAGATAGGAGGAAAGAAAGGAAGAAAGAACGGCGTACAGAAAGAAAAGAAAAGAAAAGAACAGAAAGAAAGAATGAATAAATGAATGAATGAATGTATGTTGAAAGAAAAAGAAAAAAAGAAAAAGAAAAAAAGAAAAAAAAAGGGAAATAATATTGGAAAACAAAGAAAGAAAGAAGAAAATTAATCTGGTGGCACATACATCTTTCAGAAATGGCCCTTACCACGTCTTCAAATGACAGCTCTTTGACAACGGCTTGGCAGTAACAAAGATTCTAGAGAAAAGGAAAAAAAAATACAGCTTGCTACTAACGAAAGCAAGAACGAAGAAGAATAGGTTGAATGGAAAGAATAGATGACGGAAAAATAAAAGAAACTGCGACCAGAAGGGATGAACGAACGAAGTGAGATAGAAGTGAAAAGAAAAATGATGAAATGAAGGAAATATAAAAGAAAGACAGAAAGAATTAAAGAGAACATAAAGGAAAGAAAAACGATCACAGACAAATGTGGAAAAGGAATAAAATGTAAAGAAAAAGGTTTGAAGTGAGAAATAAAGAAAAAAAAAGGAAAGGAAGAAAATCAAACATACGGAAACAGAAAAAAAGGAAAAGCGCAAAAATAGAGTGGGGGAAAAAGTCTCGAAATAAGAAAGAACTAAACGGAAAAATGCAGAAAAGGGTGGACCGACTTAGGAAGATGTTTGAAGGAAAAAAAACACAGGCAGGTAACAAGTAGAGGTAAAAAAAGAAAAAAGAAAGAATGAAAGAAAGAAAGAAAGAAAGAAGAATGAAAGGAAAAAATGAAGAAGACATTTTGTTTTTCAGTGCTTTCTGTATCTATCACAAATAATGCTTACATCGTCTTCATCATCAACAGAGCTGGCCTCTACAGAGAATCTACCTCCACACTGAAAACGCCTAACTCATCTCCGAGTAAAAACAGGAAGGAATTTTTGGAGATTGCAGATCTCTGCGACAGTCAAACGGATCCTTGATCCGTTGTTTCATTAGCACTTGGACCCACGATGGCCTTTCTGGCGAATGATATCAAACCATCTGAGCGACGATCATTGTGACATTTCAAGCCAAAGTAAATAAAGCGGCTACGATCTCTTGCTTTTTGTTCTCCTTGCAATTTATTTATGTATTTATGCATTTCTTCTCCGAAGGTAAAGAACGCAGAATACTGGTTTACGCACGATGAGGCTATAACAAACTGGCATAGATGAAAATCAGACGCGTAGTCGGAGAAGCGAAATGACCAAACTAAAGTATTTTGTAACAACAGGTAAACACGCAAGCCATTTCATCACGGATTATTCTAGTCCTTTCCCGTTGTTTACAGCCCTGCCGACCTCTTCTATTCCTTTCACGTTGTTTACAGCCTTGCTGATCTCGAAGAGTGTTTTCAGAGTTGTCACAACAAGAAATGAACAGAATCGGACGCCTCACGTGGCCCAATACTAATTAATATCAAATTAGTATACATGGACAATCTAGATTCTAATTCGGTTTTTCTCAGTCAAAAATGCACTTTATTTTCCATATGAGAAGCTGGGATGACGCCTGGTGGACTTTTCAATTGAACCTGCAGAGAAACAGAGATCAGAGGTACGTAAAGTGATAAATAAATGGATGATGAAGCCGTGTTCAATTTTAGTAGGGGGGGTGGAGAAGGACATGGTGTGTCCTTTCCTCAACATCCCGTGGGGCCTGACCTAAACGGAAAGGGAGAGCACTCATCAAGACCCGACATGATCAGATGCATCATGGGACTTCCTGTGTCACAGTCCACCTTCAGGCTGTGGTGTCCACGACTTACGGTTTCTGAAGGGAACGGGAGAAAGGAGAGGAGGGGGAGGCGGAGGGCGGGGGGGCGGGAGAAAGAAGAGTGGAATGCAGGGGATGGCGAGATGAAGAGGGGTGGATAAAAGGAGAGGGGGGGGGGGGGGTGATAGGGAGACACAGTAAGAGAGGGCAAAGAAACAGGATGAAACACAGAGAGAGAGAGAGAAGAGAGAGAGAGAGAGAGAGAGAGAGAGAGAGAGAGAGAGAGAGAGAGAGACGGTGACAGACAGACCAACAGACAAGCGTACAGCCTGCCAGGCAGACAGACAGACAGACAGACAGACAGACAGACAGACAGACCACCAGAGAGACAGCAAAAGATGGTCAGAATGATTGGAACAGGAAAGACAGGGTGAGGTAGGTCTGTGTGATTGGAGAGATAAAGGGGGTTCTTCTTATTCTTCCTCTGCGTACGCAGGCTGACACTCCTGCGGACACCCCCTCTATAGGGAGTGGATTTTTGTGTGTATGACCGTTTTTTTTTTTATCCTGCCATTAAGGCAACCATACTCTACCTTCGGGGAGGTAAAGGGGGTTGAGGGATGGGGCTGGTAGCTTTGTGAGGAGGGGTCGGGGGTGAGCCAACTGCATCAGACAAATGAACAGTCTGAGAGAAAAGTACAGAACGTTCTCACAGGGAGACTAGAGACGTCGAGTTTGATCGTGTCCACAGACTAAATTCAAAGCCAGATTGCCCAAACATTGTGTGGTGTTCCTGCTATGGGAACAAGGTGAAATGTTTGAAAAAGAAAATGAAAGCTAAAAGGCAGCGACATTTTTTTTTTTTTTTTTTTTTTTTTTTTTTTTTTTGCCAGGAAGATTTCTCTTTCCGTGTCAGAGAGATACGACGTACAGTATACCCTCAAATGAAAAAAAAAAAAAGAAAAAAGAAAAGAAAGAATAAAAAACAAGATCTAAAGGAAAATAGTCTATGGTTTTTGGGCCACCTGGTCATCGAAGAAAATCAACATTTTCTGGATGACCACAGTGGTCTCAAAGAAGGCAGACTGGGAGGTGACTGGCCAAACCAAGGAAACTGCCCGTCACAAAATGTCAGGGATGGAGGAACCCCATATTCATCAGCACCTGTGAAATGGCCTGTCACTGGTGACAGTGACAAGCTGGAACACAGTTCGGCGTGTATCTGAACCGCAGGATGAAAGCACGCTGCCGACATGGGGAAAAAACACGAGTGTACAGGTGTTGGTGACAAACATTTTTTTTCGTTTTCACTTTGGAATATGAATAGTTCTTTTGAAAGTTTTCTTCATCCAGATTTTGTTTTTCGTTTGTCTATAAATCTGATTTTCTCCGTTTGATTGAAACTTTCTTGGAAGGATGTTGAGCTGATGCGTTTTTTTTTTTTTTTAGGAGACACTGTATTTTTACAAGTCATCTGTGAATTTTTCAAAGCAAGGCAGACGATCAGGAGTGATTTGCTTATAAAAAAAACGAATTTTGCCAAAACAATTGAAATGCTTGCGTATTTTTGCTTGATAAGAGATTCTTTGGGTTGGATAAAGACATTCTACATTTTTGTTTGTATGTTCCTCCTGAGGGTTCGTGTTGTGATGTCTATTCTGATGGTGAAAAGAGTGCTTTAAATGCTGATTGCCTGCTGTCACAGGATGCATATCTTATTTTACATGGCGGTTGGAAACAGTAGAATCTCAATCACTTCGCAAAATCGTTCGATGGAAGATATTTTTTGACATGCAGTGTAGAATTTCTTCTCTAAACTCTACGAGGTCTTTCCAAGATCGTATTCTGAATAATCATGAAAAGCTGTTATTAAATGTTTCCACTACATTATATACGAGTATTTTAAACGATATATGTGAGGGCGACCTTGACGGTTACTGTACACATGTCTTAAATGCTGGTTACATTGTTACTTATTATTTTATATTTTTAACGAACTTTTTGATATAGTTATTGACTTATGTAAACTGCATGTTTCTGAGTGCATTGACTTTGACCATTTTGCTTGTTACTGTTCACGTTGTATTTCCTAATCAAAATAGAAAATACTATTCAAATTTAAAAAATAAAAAAAAATAAAATAAAAAAAAAAAAAAACAGAAAAAAAACCCCACCCAAAGCATTTTACAGAAGCACTTTCGGTTTTTGTAAACCTTCTCAGCTGACCATGGAAGTCGCGCGTCAAAACTAGTTGACGTAATGTGTGTTTTACGTCATTAATCCCCCTCCCCCCCCCCCCCCCCCCCCCCCCCCCCCCCCCCCCCCCCCCCCCCCCCCCCCCTCATTACTGTATGATAAATAGTGATGCCTGGGTGAAGAAAGAAAATACTATCTTAGAAAAAATAGTGTGGCATAATGACTGCGCTGATTTGTTCCATGAGTCAATGAGTAGCAATGAAATTCATGCAAAAAAATGGATATGGCAATGAATCTAATAGATAGTAATATAAATAATGCACGAGATGCATTCAATATTTGTTTAAAGGTAAGTGCCAAATGTATGAAAAGGAGTGTGGGGGCAAGAATGATAACAAAACACTTGGTGATTTTACAATAAAGCGTGTTTGTACTTTT
>JADBJO010004595.1:37500-42500 GCA_016801955.1 Conus betulinus
CACACACACACACACACACACACACACACACATACACACACAAATACGCGCGCGCGCCCTAGTGCACACACATGTACACACAACCCCCCCCCCCCCCCCCCACACACACACACACACACACACACAAAAACACACACACACACACACACACACACACACACACGCACGCACGCACGCACGCACGCACGCACACACGCACGCACGCCCCACCCATGCATCATCATCATCATCAACATCATCTTCATCTGTTTGTTGTCATCATTATTATTATATTATTGCAATTATTATCATTATTATTATTATTATTATTATTATTATTATTGTCATCATCATCATTATTTCAATATCATTATATTATCATTATCACGATGATGATGATAATGATGATGATGATAATCATGATCATGATCATGATGATTGTCGTTCTGTTGTTATCAGTAACATCATATCGTGATGATCACATTATGTATAACTATCATCTTATCGTCGTCGTCGTCGTTATCATCATCATGATCACGATCATCATCATCATCATCATCATCATCATCATCATCATCATCATCATCATCACCATCATCATCTTTATCATTTGGAGGAGGAGATGGGGAAAAGGAAGAAGTGGAAACATGAGAAAAGGGGTAAGAGGGCCGGGCGCGTTGATAAGCGTTGATAAGCGTGTATGGTGGACATTGTAATCTTGTTGAGAGATAGAGAGAGAGAGAGAGAGAGAGAGAGAGAGAGAGAGAGAGAGAGAGAGGAGAAAATACATACATAGAGAGAGTAGAGAGAGAGAGAGAGAGAGAGAGAGGGGGGGGGGGGGGGGTGGTGAGGAAGGGAGAGACAGAGGCAGACAGACACGCAGACTGACAAAACAAACCGTCTACCATTTCCAGCGTGGTTTGTCTTCTCAAAGATGTCACTAATGGGTGCTTGAGTCATACACATGCACAGTGTTGTCACTGAAGGGGTAGATAAACAAATGAACTAAAACATCAATCCAGAAATGGATGCCTTTAAGAGAAAATAAAAAAGGAATATCTGCCTGAACTTAAGAGAGCACTATACAAACTGGCGACGATGCCAGGGAGGAAACGGAGAAAGAAAGAAAAAAAAAGAACAAAAGGAAAAAGAGCGCAGACAGAAAACCAAGAAAAAGAAGGTACAACCTAACACTTTTTTTTGTACGTCAGGTTTGTCTGTTATCGACGACGCTAATCTTATTTTTTAGAGTTTTCAGACCATTGAAGTGGTGTCGTTACAGGAGAAGATTGGTCTTATGACGCTGATGAAAAATAAGGAAAGAAGACGAAAAAAGAAGTGAAAAATAGAGAAGGAACGGATAATTTTCAGCGACGAATGTTTCTTTCACAAATAATGTTAACTTCTTCTCTTTGTCATAATTCTTCTACACGCAACTGTCTTTAAAAAAAAATTGCATTATTTCTCAGAAAAGAAATGAAAAAAAAAAAAAGAAATAATGGAAAGCATGGAGCAGAGAAAAATGCTGGGAAAGAAAGGAAGGGAAAATGGGGGAAAGGGATGCTGGACAGACAAAATGGAAGCAAGCAAGAAAGGACTGAAGGACGAGTTCTAGAGAAAGAAAGTTCCCTATCTTTTTTCGGTGTGGAGCCTGTCCCAAAAGGAATGAAAGAATCAACGAAACGACCAGAAGTATGGACTGGAGAAAAAAAACAACAAAAAAAACAGGAATGAGGTCGAATGAGGAAAAAAAGAACGCTACTGCTTTGCGGATTTCCTTTCCGCTGCGTGTCTCAGTTTCCATGTCGCATTTCTCGCCGTTGCTTATAGTTAAACCCGCAGAAATTATTTTCTTTTAATCGCTTGTAGAGAGCACGAAAAAAATCTATAAGAAAGAGTGATAAAAGGTTGACTAGATAAACCGTGATAAAATCTGAATACAGGGTTCGGGTGAGGGATCCCACACTACAACCTTGGGACCAGACCTGAACGGAAAAGGGAGAGCACTCAACGTGATCCGACTGGAAGTAGGAATTATGGGACTTCCTGTTTCACGGTCTCCCCTCAGGCTGTATTGCCTGTACCATACAGTCTCTGATAGAAAAAACCGGATGAAGCGTGTGTGGGGCAGGGAAGGGGGGGGGGGGGGGGGGGGGAGACGGTGAATGGGTATAGGGGAGGAGATGGTCGGGGATGGCAGAAGAAAGGCAGAAGGGAAGGGATGAAGAGAGACAGACTGAAACCGAGGCTAAGAAAGAGAAGTGGAAAGAAGGCCAACAGAGGGAAAAAGAAGAAGAGCGAGCGAGCGAGAGAGAAAGAGAGAGCGCGAGCGAGAGAGAAAGAGAGCGAGTGAGCGAGAGAGACAGACAGACTAATAGACAGACTGAGAGACAGACTGGCGGACCGACAGACAGACAGACAGACAGAGATGATTGGGCCAGCTAAGACACGGCAAGGCTGGGTGGTGTGATAGGGCAGGCAATGCAGGGATGATGGATGGGGGTGGCATGTTAGGGAGGAGAGGGATTGCGTTGATGGCATAAGATGGCACAACCACTGGACAAAGTAACAGACATACTGACGAAGGTCAAGGAAAACGAAATACACAGCAGATTAAAGACCTACACATAGACTGACACAGAGAAGAATCCGATGAAACTGCTGTAACCCTTGTGGGTATAAATCGATAGGCAGTCTGACAGGCCAGGACACACACACACACACACACACACACACACACACACACACACACACACACACACATACACCCACCCACGCACACAAGATTCAAGATTCAAGATTTAATTATCCTGTCACCCCTTTGGGGGTATGTACACACACCACACATACACCCCACCACGCACGCACGCACGCACGCACGAACGAACACACACACACACACACACACACACACACACACACACACACACACACACACACACACACACACACACTGTCCCTACATTTTTTTTAATCTTTGCCGAGTGAAGGCTGTATTGTAAACCTACCAATACCTAAACATAATTCAGCCTTGTTTTGTTTGAGAGAGAGAGAGAGAGAGAGAGAGAGAGAGAGAGAGAGAGAGAGAGAGAGAGAGAGAGAGAGAGAGAGAGAGAGAGACTGTCACTACTTTTTTCTATAGATTTTTGCGGAGTCAAGGCTGTCTTGTAAATATACCAATGCCTATAAAGACTTCAGTCTTGTTTAGTTGAGAGAGAGAGAGAGAGAGAGAGAGAGAGAGAGAGAGAGAGAGAGAGAGAGAGAGAGAGAGAGACAGACAGACAGACAGAGACAGACAGACGGACGAGCAGACCGACAGAATACGGTTGGCAATATTATTTGCATTTTTTTTTTTTTTTTTATAACTGACGACACTAACTTGATTTGTAAGAGAAATAAAATTCCCGTCAAGAATTGATGTCGAGGAAAAGAAAAGAAAAATGAACAGAAAAAAAAAATAGAAAACTTCTGTAGTGGGTCTTTTTTTTCAGAGAAGAAGAAATAACGTATCAAAAGTGAAACGCATGACATAAAAAAAGGAAAGAAAGAAAGGAGAGAGAGAAGGAAAGAAGAAAAGAAAGGGGAAAAAAGGAATAACCAAATGTGTGTGTTTGTGTTTGTGTGTGTGTGTGTGTGTGTGAGAGAGAGAGAGAGAGAGAGAGAGAGAGAGAGAGAGAGAGAGAGAGAGAGAGAGAGAGAGAGAGAGAGAGAGAGAGAGAGAGAGAGAGGCGTAGAGGCATGTTACGAACGGCGCTAGTTTCATCTTTGCGTTGTCAAATTAAAGTTTCAGAGCAAGAAACCGACATCTGCAGAGGAGAAAATTGGCCTTGATTCTAATGAAAACTAGGCCTCTGTTAAACTGGTGAAAGAAGGAAAGAGAGAAAAAAAAAAAAAAAAAACGAAGTACAAACGCGCAATAAAAAAAAAAAAAAATTTCGGCGGAATCACATCTATCAACTCTCGCCTGTCATGCAGTCTTGAAGACCGTTTGGGCGCCACAGAAGACTTCGCAACCAGCTTCCTCCACTCCTCTTCCGCCACG
The DNA here is from genome assembly GCA_016801955.1 of Conus betulinus. Taxonomy (NCBI): domain Eukaryota; kingdom Metazoa; phylum Mollusca; class Gastropoda; order Neogastropoda; family Conidae; genus Conus; species Conus betulinus. The sequence goes on from JADBJO010004595.1 coordinate 41,522, forward strand.
TCTCTGACATTGAGTTTCTTAAAGAATCATGTTAACTTTGTCTCTATGTCAGAAATCGTCACAGCAGCAAATTGTGAAGGAAACGCGCAGAACGTTTTCTGCAGGAACAGACGGACAGAAAGGAGAAACGAGGCACAAGGGACATGTAGAGAAAGGAGGCAATATATCAAACAAATGGAATAGAAATGACGGTAAAAAAAAAATGAAAACAATATAGAAAGAAGGAAGGAAGGACGTACATGGTGGGACAAAAACAAAAAAGAAAGAAATGAAGAATGAATGGGATGACGTGGACGTATGGAATGGAGAAAGAATGGGAGTGGAGAGGGACAGGAAATACATGAAAAAAAAAAAAAGAAGAAGAAGGAATACAGAAAAAAGAAGAAAGGGGAAACGTAGAGAAAAAAAAAATTCGAGAAAGATGAAATTAAATACAGAACGGAAAGGAAGAAAAACGAACATGCGCAAAAATATCAAGAAATAGAGGAGGAGGGAGGAAAAAAAAAATGGATGAAAGGAAAAGAAAGCGCAGACGAAAAGAAACGAAAGAAAGACAGAAGAAAAGTAGGAAATAAAGAAGGAAACAACAGAAGAGCTGAAGAAAAAGGGAGAAAGAAAGAGAGTCAAACAGAAAGAGGGAGCGAAAGAAAGAAAAAGAAAGATTTTAATTTAGAGGATTGTGTAACTGTGACAAAAGACCCTAATCATGGCACTCTGACAATGTCATGGCGCGCCAAATTGATATCGTCAAAAGAAAAAAGAAATATAACTTGCTTCTGGAAACGAAAAGAAAGGAGAAAAGAACGAAAGATGAAAACAAATAATAGATAATGAGTGTATGAAAGGAGTTTGAGATGAGAGGGAATGAAGGAAATAACTGAGAAAAGAGTGGAAGAAAGTAATGACAGAAGGACAGAATTTTTTTTTAAGAAAATATAAGAAAAAGATACGAAGAGTCGTTCGCAAATCGATGTCATTA
>JADBJO010004595.1:57500-62500 GCA_016801955.1 Conus betulinus
GAACGGAGTTACTGGGACTTTTTTGTGTCACACTTTCCCCTAAGCCTATGGAACCTGTGACATACTGTGTCTGGTTGGAACGGGAGACGGAGAGAGGGTGGGAGGGGGAGGGGGAGGGGGGGTGAGAAAGGAAGAAATGGAGGAGCTCAGGGAAAGGGACTGGGGGAAGAGAGGGGGGGGGGGGGGGGGGGGACACAGAGGCTGAGAGCAGAGAAAGAAATCAAGGAATACAGGAGAGAACGAGACCGACAGAAGAGTGATGAAACAGAGGTGAGCGGTAGAGAGAGAAGAGAGAGAGTGGAGAGAGAGAGAGACAGAGAGAGAGAGAGAGAGAGAGAGAGAGAGAGAGAGAGAGAGAGAGATGGAGCACGCACAACCACACACGAGAGAGAGAGCGCTGCGCGAGAGAGAGAGAGATGATGATCAGAATAAGCGAGAAAGGAAAGGATGGGCTATGTGATATGGGAGATGAAACAGATTCTTCACAATCAACACATCACGAGTACTGTATTTGTCATAGCTACACAGTAGATCACAAACTAACCAGACAAATGAAATTGTCATCAAGAAGTTTGATGTCTCTAACAACAACAAAAAAAAAAAACCCTTCCGGTTCTGTATGCAAAGACAGAAACAAATCATCAATAATGTCAGCAATAAACGGAGAGAAAGAAGAGGAAAGCAAAGACAGAAGAGAGAGAAGAGAAAAGACAAAAACAAACAAAAAAGGAGGAATAAACAGCTCTTTCTTTTCTGTTAGGTTTGTTTGTTACGAACGACCCTGACTTCAGTAATATCTTCTTTCGTTGCAAATAAAATTTTGAAGACGACTAGTATCTGTAAAGATAAAAGATCCACCCGAAAGTGCCAGTGGTACCCAGCGAAGGACTTTCCTCAGCTGCCAAATCAACCAGCCGGGACCAATCCTGCAGCACCCTTAGTTACAGCTGTGCGTTGTGTTCACGTAGGGTGCAGGTACGCGCAGCACATTCCATTAAGACGTTAAGGGACATAATTGTTCCCAGGCAGATGCCGTTATGTGACGGCCATCGGACGCGACACGACAGAACTTCCATGGAAGTGTCCCCCATGGGTGTAGTCAGCCGGTATTTCATGCGCAGGACCCATCAGCGAAAGACGCCACTACGGCACTCCTGCAGCCCAACGCGTTGCTGTTTCGCTGACAGGTGAAAACAGTACAACTGCAGACAAGCTTCTCCACATGGTCTTACGTGCCCTCTGCAGAGAACCCCGGGCTGCAGTCTTTCCCGTTATCAACAGAACGTTTTCTGCATCAGTGAATGGTTCCCTCATTCATCGTCAATGGATCTTTTCCCAGAGTCGGCCAAGAGACAGACAGGGTAAAAAAAAAACAAAACCAGATAATGCCAGTGAGACTCAGAGAAGTACTGTCTTCAGACTGCCGAATCAACCAGCCAGGAACAATCCTGCAATACCCCTCTGGAAGTCTGCGCTGCGTTCACACGTAAGGTGCAGACACGCCGAGGGCATTCCATTAAGACGTCAACATCTGCCTGCCCAGCAGATGCCATTCTGTGATGGCCCCAGGTCAAAACAGAAAGAATCTCTACTGAAGCCTCCCCAAGAGTGTCTTTCAGGAGTGCAGAGCCCACTGGCGAAGAATGCCACCACCAAACAAATTAATCATCCATTAATCAACAAATCAAAAATTTTCAGACAAACGATGTCTTTAGAAGAGAGAAGGGCTTACGAAACTAATGAGATGTCGTGCTTTACGAAACTAAAGAAAAAAGGAAGGAATAAAAAGAGAGAGGAGGTAAAAAAAAAAAAGCAATCGTTACTGGCGTGTGTTTGTCGCAAAAGAGGCTTAATTCTTGATGAAATATCTGATCATCAACCGGTTGTTTTTAAAAAGAAAATTGCCTTACATTCGTTTTAAGAAAGACAGGGAGGGAGAAAAGGAGAAAAGGGGCTGAGAAAAAGGATGAGACGTAAATAAATAAAAACGAAAGGAAAGCACTAAGATGGAGACAATGAAAATGGAAGGGCACACTTCAAAGAAAAGAATGAAACAAGAAAAAAGCTAACAGTGAATTCATAGACGAGGAGATATGAAATGCATAAAAATACACAGAGAGAGAAGAAAGGAAAAAGACGAAGAAAAGAAGGAGAGAAGGACAAGAATAAGAAAGAAACAAAGGAGGATGAGGCCGAAGACGATCAAAGGAAGGGAACAGAAAAAGAGATGTACAAAGGAAAACATCAAACGAAGAAAGAATATAAAATGAAAAAAAAGGACGAAAGAGTTACGAGAAGCAAAACAAATAAATGTGAAAGTAGAGGGGAGGTGGGGGTGGGGGGCATGACTTAAAAAAAAGAAACTAAGAAAGCACAGAAGAGAGAAAGAAGAGAAAGATAGAAGAAGATAAAGAATGATGGAATACAAAGAGATGGAGAGAAAGAAAAAAAAAAGAAAGAGATAAAAGAATAGAATAGAAAGAAAGAGGGAAGAAAGAAAGAAAAGAAAGAAAAGAGGAGGACAAAACACAGCGGCACATGTAACTGTGATAAATGATAGCAGACGCATCTTATGATAGTTTTTTTACGTCTTGGTGTTTAGTTATTGGTGTCGAAAGAGAAAAAAATACACCTTTCTTCTTGCAATAAAACAAAGAGCTAAAAACACAACAACAAACAACAAACAAAAAACCCAGATGGATGAATGAGAGAAATAAGAGAAAATCACGAAATTCCGGAATCATCTTCGGATGGCATGTGGAATCCTTTGCCGATGCTTTGCCGTGTCTTCAGTTGTACGTGGTTTCGCCTGTCAGCGGAACAGCATAGAGTGGGGCACTGTGTGGTATGCGCGCAGCAGCTGTTTGATGGTGGCGTCTTCTCCCGATAGGCTCTGCAGTCAAGGAAGACGGCCTGTAACAGCCATGGGAGTGGTTCCATGGAGATCCTGTTGTGTCGCATCTAGTGGTCACACGACGGCATCTGCCAGGGAGGAGTTAGCTCTCTTGACGAGCCACTGGAATGTTTATCCCAGTGCGTGTCTGCACCCTGTTGGAAGACGGTGCTGGCATCTGAGGATGTTGCAGGATTGCTCCCGGCTGGTTGCTTTGACAGTCGAAGACAGTACATCTATAGTTCCCACTGGAACCTTCACAAGCATCTTATTCTTTTCTTTCTCGGAATTTAAAAAAAAATGACAAAACAGCGCCTCTCCTGATTCATATATTTAGCCATCTATGAACAAAAAATGCACTGAGCTTACTAAGCCACGAACTAAAACAAAACAAACAAACGCAATGACTATGTAACTGTCCATTGCTTGAGGACATCGATTCGGTGTTAAAAATAAAAAAGGAAGAAGAAGAAGAAGGAGGAGGAGAAGAGGAGGAGGAGGAGGAGAGGAGGTAGTGGTGGAGGGAGAGCAAACACAAAGAAGAAAAAGAAGAAGAAGAAGAAGAAGAACGAAGAAGAAGATGATGATGATGATGATGATGATGATGATGATGATAAACGACGACGACGACGACGACGACGACGACGACGACGACGACGACGACGAAGAAGAAGAAGAAGAAGAAGAAGAAGAAGAAGAAGAAGAAACAAGAACAAGAACAAGAAGAGGAAGAAGAGCAAGAAGAACAAGAAGAACAAGAAGAACAAGAAGATGATGATGAAGATGAAGATGAACAACAGCAATAACAACAACAACAAACAAACAAAAAGTTTTTTTTTTCATGTTTCTATACATATCTGGAAATTTGCTACAAAGACATAACATACCTAACGTAATCATCATCCCTGCAGCAACATTACGGTGATCGTTAGTTGCCGATTCCTTGTTCTGTATGCAAATATGCAGTGACAGAACGAATATCCCCCACACTCATCCCCTCCTCGACCCCCTCCCTCCTTCGTACCCCCAACCCTCCCCCTCCCCTCTACTCCCCTCCCCCCCCCCCCCCCCCCCCCACACACACACACACACTTGCCCATCCTCTTTTATAAATATTATTATTTACTTGTTGGATCTGGCTCGCAGTCCAGATTCGCACTACTAATCTAACACAATCGTAGACATCAGTTCATCTAATTAGCCCGCAGTTTTTTTTTTTTTTTTTTTTTTTTTTTTTTTTTTTTTTTTTTGTCAGGGAGGTGCATGCATGCATTGTCTGTTGGTTTGGTTGGCTTGTTTGTTGGTTTCAAATTAACGAAAATGTCCGAATGTGGACAGATGCCCTGCTTGGCAATGCCACAGAAAGTGAAAGTTTTTTTTTTTCTTTTTTTTGGGGTGGGGTGGGGGTGGGGGGGGGTGGGGGGGGGGGCGAGCCTGCTTCCCCCCCCCCCCCCCCCCCCCCCCCTTTTTTTTTTTTTTTTTTTTTGTTTTGTTACGATTCTTTTTGTTTTTTTCAATTTCTTTATACATTTCATCAACACCGAAGGTGCAGCACACTCCTGAGAAATATTCGACAAGAACACGTCATGGTGCATACATTTGACATGTTGATGCAGTGCCGAAAAGAATGTATTAGAATTGTTTCGTGAAAACGTGCACGCGCACGGGGGCAAATGACCAAAGCCTTTGTGAGACATTAGGTCCAAGTCGTCAGGGAAGTGCTATTCTTTGGATTTCTTCCCGTCGACATGATACTAGAGACCAGATGGTACCACAACACACGTGGTACACATGGGAAAGAGAAAGAGGTAGGGGAGGAGGGGTGGAGGAAGACAGACAGACAGACACAGACAGCCAGGCAGACAGACAGACAGACAGACAGACAGACAGAGGCGGATATGGAAACGAATACACTCACAGACAGAACCACGAGTGGAAAGACGGACAGATAAACAGTAAAACAGAGAAATACAATGACGCGCGCGCAAACACACACACACACACACAACACAACACACACACACACACACACACACACACACACACACACACACACACACACACACACACACAGAGGCAGACAGACAGGCAAGCAGGCAGGCAAGCA
>JADBJO010004595.1:70000-80000 GCA_016801955.1 Conus betulinus
CAGAAGAAACGGTAGGGTACGAAAGACTTTATTTTGCCCTCAGAAAAGAATGCAAATTCAGGGGGGGTAGCTTGAGCCTTTGTGTGTATGGCGTATAAACGATGTAAATTTGGATGTCCCTCTAAGAGTTGAGACAGACATGTCTTTTACACTCGAAAACGGCCCACTAATTCTTTTCCCTATTTTTTGTTGATAGTCTATTGGTCAAGTGTTATTAAGCAGATGCAATTACAACAAAAAGACAAAAACTGTTCAGGATTATCGTGAACAAGAATCGTTTGTTATCCGGTAAAGGTTGGGTGTGTGTTGTGTGTTGGGTTTTTTTGTTGTTTTTTTTTTTTTTTTTTTGTTTGGGGTTGGGTTGTTTTTTTTTTTTTTGTTTTTTTTTTTTTTTTTTTTTTTTTTTTTTTTTTTTTTTTTTTTTTTTTTTTTTTTTTTTTTTTTTTTTTTTTTTTTTTTTTTTTTTTTTGTTTTTTTTTTTTTTTTTTTTTTGTTTTTTTTTTTCTAATCCCATTGAGTGCCCACGTCGTGCCCGGTGCCGCCATCTTTTATTTTTTTTATATACAGTTTTCCGTTGTTTTTTTTTGTTTTTCTTTTTTTTGTTTTCGTGTTTGTTTCTTTTTTTTTTAATTGATGCCGGCCCGTCTTTTAAACAGTTTTTTTTTTTCTTTTCTTTTTTTTTTTCTATTTTTTTTTTCGACTTTTTTTTGTTTTTTTTTTGTTTTTGGTTTTGTTTTTTTTTTTTTTTTTGTTGTGAACCGTTTTGGTTGCCAGGGTTCAAGCTCTTGATAAAAACAAAGTTTTAACCATAATAGGGCTGAGGGTGAGAGGCATCAGGGCATAGTGATAGCTTTCGTAAAGCTTTTCCAGCTTGGTTTAAGCTTATGTTCATAGCTTTTCGGCTTGTTCCCGCTTGATCAAGTATTTGGTCGGGGAGGATGTGCTAGGTGTGGTGGTATCGAACTGGAAGCCTTAAGCTTTAGTAGAGTGAGTTGGGTGCGTTACGGTACGTTTATTAAGTTACGAACGGAATTAATACGCAAAAGGAGTAATAAACAGGGTGTGGGGAGGGGGGGTGGGAGGGGAAGAGTCTTTGTTTGGTCTTTTTTTTGTTTTTTTTTTTTTTTTTTTTTTTTTTTTTTTGTTTTTTTTTTTTTTTTTTTTTTTTTTTTCACATCTTTTTTTTTTTTTATTTTTTTTTTTTAATCATCACGTGGACTGACTATGTCGGAAACCCTTGTGTTAACCATAAAGGTCACAAATCAAAGCACTGGAAGTTTATCTGCACTTGGTGGGTATTGTGTTCTGGCAACAGTGTTGTGAATTGGAATTGATCCAGGTCCTGTTCCACACCGTGTGGCAAAAACAACTAAAAACACGCAAAAAAACTAAAGCCCAAAAAGTGGGGCAAGATAAAAAAAGTCAACAACTAAAAATGTCCCTGCCATTTTTTTTTTGGAAGATTAATGATTTGGCTGAAATAACCAAAACATAAACACACGATGGGCACAACGACCCCAAATTTGCACATTATAAACAACGTTCCCTGCTCTTACTTCCTCCTCCTCCTTCCATTTTGTTTTTAAAAAAAAACAAAAACACTAAAAAGCTCGGTTTTACCATTTTCGTGATCTCTTTTTTTTTTTGAATACAGAAACGTTCTTTTAAATATCTATAATTTTTTTTTTAAAAATAATATTCCTTTTTAACATCTAAACAGACTAGGTTTTTTTTGTTATCGTGTCCTCTCTCTCCTCTTTCCTCTTCTCTTCTCTCTCCCCCCCTCTCTCTCTCGTTCTCTCTCCTCTCCCTCACCTCCCTCCTCTTTTTCCTCCTTCTCTCTCTCTCTTCTCTCTCTCTCCAGTCTCTCTCATCCTTCTCCTCTCCTCTCTCTCCTCCCCTCCACCCTCCTTCCTCTCCTCTCCTTCCCTCCGCTCTCCTCCCCCCCTCTCTCTCCTCTTCTCCTCCTCTCTCTCCTCTCCCTCCTTCCTCTCTCTCTCTCTCTCCCTCTCTCTCACCCACCCTCCTCCCTCATCTCCTCCCTCCCCTCCCCTTCCTTTCCTCCCCTCCCCTTCCTCCCTCCTTCCTCTTCCTTTTCATCCCTTCCTCCCGCTCCCTCCTTCCCTTCCCCCTCCCTATCCTTTCACCCCCTCCCTCCCTTCCGTCCTTCGCTCCTCCTCCCGCTCTCTCCTCTCTCTCTCCTCCCCCTCTCCCCTACTCGATCCTCGGTTCCCGTCCTCCTCTCCTCTCCTCTCCCCCTCTTCATCCCACTCCCCCACAACACTCTCTCTCTCTCTCCTATTTTCTTTTCTTACTTCCTGTTTCTTGTTTCTCTTTTCCCCTTAATTTAAATCATTGAATTCAGTTTTTGAACGTGTAAATATGATCGAATGATTTCCAGATGCAACAACCCCTTCACGAGGGGCAATTGCCTATTTGTGAATAAAATATTCCCGTATCCATATCCGGGGGGGGATTCTCCTCTTCCTCCTCCGCCCCCCTCTCTCTCCTCTCTCCTTCTCTCTCTCCTCTCTCTCGCCCATCTCCTCCTCTCTCTCTCTCTCCTACACTCGGGGGGGGGGTGGGCTGTCTGTCTCTCGGTGTTCGGCCGCCTTGCATTGTCAGTCATACTGTGTCGTTTGTCTGGCCCCGTTCAGATCCTTAGAGAGAGGGTCTTAGTTCTTATCATATGCCCGACTGTATGTCTGACTTGCAATAATGACGGGAAATCTTGAATTCAAAAAAAGGACAAGGGGAAGGGAGGGGTGGGGTTAAGAGTGACAAAACCAACAAAGGATGTGCACGTGAGCACCTGACATGCTTCAACGTGGTGTGTGGTGTGTGTGTGTGTGTGTTGTGTGTGTGTGTGTGTGTGCGTGCCGTGCGTGAGTGCGTGCGTGCTGTGTGGTTGTGTGTGTGTGTTGTGGTGTGTGTGTGTGTGTGTGTTGTGCGTGTGTCCGTGTCAGTTGTGTCTATCGGGTGCCAGGTAACCCGCCCTGCCGATCCTTGCCCCCCCCCCCCCCCCCCGAGTTACATCCTGCAAAGTGCACTGTCAACAAGATACCAAAAAACCGGGGCGGTGGGCGGGGGTGTTAATGGATGCTGGGAAAACGGTTTTCGATCCGCGGTGGGTTTAGCGAGGGGGGAGGGGGGAAAAGACCTGTTTTGGCAGGCGGTTGGGTGAGCTGATCCCTTTAGGTCCCGGGTGCTTCATGCCATCTGGCCAGTTGTCTGGTCATGTTCCAGTTGGGCACTTTGGTGGAACGAAATTTCACGGCAGAAAGAATATAGCCTCGTCCCTTAGATATTATGATCACTGAAAAACCCCAGGGAGAGAGGTGGGGGGGGGGGGGGGGAGCAGGTGGGTGGGGGGGGGGGGAGATCGCAGGGAATGTTAAGACTGGTGAAACTCGAAGTTTCGAGATGGTGGGTAGAGAAGAGTGGCCGAGAGATGGGAGGTGGGTGGGGGGGGGGGGGTGGGGGTGGGGGGGGGGGGTGGGGGGGGGTGGGGGGGGGGGGGGGGGGGGGGTGGGGGGTGGGGGGGTGGGGGGAGTCTGGATGAAAGTGGGCGGAGAGGATTATTAAGGACTGGGGTGGGTTTGGGTAGTGATGTGGCATAGGGGTGGGGGGTTTGAATGATGACCGATTTTCGCCGGGAAGTTTCGAAGGGTGGAAAATCAAGTTTTTGCGAGTGGATCCATGAATGCCTCTGTCTGACGTGATGTGAAGTGTGTGGGTTGTGTTTGTGTGTGTGTGTGTGTGTGTGTGGTTTTGTGATGGAGTTGTCATTTTGTATGTTGTGGCGGGGTGGGGGGGGGAGGGGGGGTGTGGGGGGGGAGGGGGGGCGGGGAGGTGGGGGGGGGGGGGGGGGGGAGGGGAGGGGGGGGGTGGCGGGGGGGGTTGAGGCGGGTGCGGGGGGGGTGGGGTAGTTATTGGGGGGGGACCAGGTTGCGGTGGGGGGGGGGGGGGGGTGGGGGAGTCTGGGATGCAAGTGGGCGGAGAGGAGTAGGACGGACTGGGGTGGGTTTGGGGAGTGAGTGGGGAAGATGGGGTGGATTTTGGTTTGAGATGATGACAGACTTTTCGCCCGAGTTTCGACGTGTCAAGTTTGATGAGTCCACCCATGCCTCTGTATGGTGTGTGGTGTGTGTGTGTGTGTGTGTGTGTTGTGTGTGTGTGGGTGTGTGTGTGGTGGATGTATGCAGTGGTGATGGTGTGTGTGCGCGCGCGTTATGTGTATTGGTTTTGTTTGTTTTGTTTGTTTGTTTGTTTGTTTGTGTGTGTGTGTGTGTGGTGTGCTCGCGCGCGCGCTGCGCGCACGCGCGCGTGTGTGTGCGTGTTGTGTGTGTGTGCGTGTGCGTGTGTGTGTGTGTGTGTGTGTGTGTGTAACTGTGTGTGTGTTGTGTGTGTGTGTGTTGTGTGTGTGTGTGTGTGTGTGTGTGTGTGTTGTGTGTGTGCGCGCGCGCGTGTGTGTGTGGGTGTTTGCATGGTCGCGCACAGTGCGCACCTATGAGAGATTCTGCAAACCCGGGCACATCCTTAAATCCATCTTCGCCAGCGTCACGAATTGTTTCACGAATTGTTGACGGACCAGAATCTTCCCTTCCCTGGCATAATCCCTCGGCAGGTGATCGACGATGGCATCTCGTCCAGGGAAAATCGTGATCTTGAGCTCCTGCAGGAGGGCGGTCGCACACTCTTTGAAATCCCTGGCATTTCTCGTCAAAGCGCTAGCAGCAAGATTTTTTTTTTTTCTTTCTTTTTTTTTGGGGGGGGGGGGGGGGGGTGGGGGGCGGATGCCTCAAGTAGGCTGAGTTTGTGTGGGTGTGTGGAGATCGGTAGGAAAATAGAGGAAAGCGGTTTGATGGAGTTTTCATTTGTTTGTTTGTTTTTTGTCCAGTTTTCTTCGACACAGTCTTAGCGCAATTCCGATCACAACGATCACTCAGAATTACACTCATATCTCACGGTTGAACCAAGTACCTGTCCTGTTCACAGGCCACTGCACAAAACTTTCCGTGCTGCCTGAACGTGAGAAAGACAGGATTTTGAGCAACCTAGTATCTGTATAAGCTTCTGCCTGTCTTTTTTTTTTTGTTGTTGTTTGTGTTCCTTTTCAACGATTTGCTCGTTTACATCCAGGATGAAGTGACTTTCACACGGACAGATGCTGAAAGAGACTAGACGGCTGAAACGTTTGTCTTTTCTCTAGTTCTGGTACTTAGCGGAGTGTTGGCAGCGGCGTGAGAGGGCGGGGACACAGAGGACGAGTCGCACGTGCGTCCCACGCAAGTTAGAACCGACGGCCCCGTGAGGCCATGCCATGTGGGGTCCCTCGGTTGAAAACTGCATCCTCACTCTGGGGACAGTCTGAGTCAGCAGCGTTTCCACTTTTTTTCTGTTTTCTCCTCTCTCTCCTCTCTCCCCTTCCCTCTCTTCTCGTCCTCTCTCTCGGTCCGGTCACCTCCTCTCTCTCCTCGTCTCTCTCTCACTCTCTCCTCTCTCTCTCTCTCTGGTTCTGACATTTATGAAACTCTTCTTTGTCTGTCTGTCTTCCTATTTTGATTTGTTCTATGAGGAAGGAGGGGGTGTTCTTTTTTGTTTTAAACTGCATGTCTGATATTCCAACAAAAAACAAACACCATTTTTTTGTTTTTTTTTTTTGGTTTGTTTGTTTTTCCCCCCTATAAAGGCCTGCTTTAGTTCCCTTTTTTCTTTGTCCGCCATTTACAAATCGTTTTATTTTCTTCTGTTTTCCCTGGGGACTGGACGGTTCTCCCACAAGCCGTCGAACGAACGTCAGCCTCCATCTATTCTCTAAATCGTAACTCTACTTGTTTGCTTATTCTAAAAGCTAATCTAATCCGGGAATCTAATTCCCTATCACGAAATACGTCTACTATTCTAAATTCTAACTGGGTCTATCTATAATAAAAAAACGATCTTAATAATACCTTAAAATTCTATCTAAAACGATTCAATTCTATCAACTATCTAATCTTTCTAAATCTATTCTACGCTCATAAATCTAATAAATATTCTGCTATCTAGATTCTAAAATCCCATTTCTAATTCTACTTCTCTGAAAATCGAATCTATATCCTATAATAGCTCTATTCTATAATCTACGGGATTCTAACATTCTAAAACGGGCCGCCTTTTTGCTCGCTTGCCGCTTCCGATTGGTTCGTTCACTCACTCTCTGTCACCTCCTCTCTTCCTTCCTGGACCTGAGCAAGGAGAACAAAACCGCGTAATGGCTGACGGTCCTCAGCATGTCCTTGTTTCGTTCGGATGCGTCAGGATGTCAACATTTCAGTTTCACGCTTTGAGCTGGGAGAGATCCTCACATATCGCTTTGAAGATTTTTTCTTGTATCTTTTTCCTTCTGTCTGCTAATGTTCTTGCTCCTAAGGTCTGTGTTGGACAATGCCTTTTTTCCCGTTTTGGTTGTGTTGTGTGTCCTGGTGTGTGTGTGTGTGTGTGTGTGTGTGTGTGTGTGGTTTTGTGTCGGTCGTCAGTGAAGATTTTCTTGTATCTTTCCTTCTGTCTGCTAAATGTCTTGCTACTAAGGTCTGTTTGGACATGTCCTTCCCGTTTGGTGTGTGTGTGTGTGTGTGTGTGTGTGTGTGTGTGTGGTGTGTGTGTGTGTGTGTGGTGTGTGTGTGTGGACGTGGATGAGGACTGAGGCATAATACTGCACAAGCAATGAAGTTTCTGTCGAGTTTGAGACAATATAAGACAGTCCTGGCCTCTATACTTCCTTCTCTCTCTTCTTCTTTTTACTCTGGATAGTTTTAACGTTGGTCAGCCCCAAGAGTCGCACACACGGACAAGGTCAATCATGAAAATTCAGGAAGTTCGGCAAAGCTCCCGTAAGAGGCGGACCACTTGAAGTGCACCTTAAAGGAAGGTGGGGATAGGAAGGTGGGAAAAGGAATGTGGGGAAAGGAAGGTGGGGATAGGTGGAGGACAGGGAAACAGGTACGGTGGTCTGGATGTGGGAACGGGGAGGAAGGGTCTTTGATCTGAATTTACTGGATATTCCGCTCCGGATTCCGGATGCTGTTTGATTTGTTACTGTTATTTATCCTTGTATCTTTCTTTCTTTTCTTTCTTTTTTCTTTCTTTTCTTCTTTCTTTCTTCTTTCTGTCTGTCTTCCTTTCATCCTTTCTTTCTTTCTTTCTTCCTGTCTCTCTTTCTAATTCTGTGTGTCTGTGTGTCTGTCTGCGTGTCTTTCTGTCTGTCTGCCAGCCTGTCTTACTGTCTGTCTGTCTTTTCTTCCTTCCTTCCTTCCTTCCTTCTTTTTTTTTTTTCTTTTCTTTGTCATGATTCCCGTCCTCATCTGTCTTGCCTTCGCTCTTCGTCGTCCTCCTCTAAATGACTAAATCAATATTGTTGTTGTTGTTGTTGTTGTTGTTGTTTTTTCCTCGGTCTCCGTCTTTGAATGACTATAATTCCCTTTCTGTGTATTTTCCTTTGGTCTGTGTCTTGCTCTTGTGACTATAATTATCCACTTTCATCTTTTTTTTTTTTTCTTCTTCGTTTCTTTGTGCCTCCTTTGTACAGCTGCGTTCGCTGCCAGCACCTTGTTCTCCCCGTGACGCTCCTGGTCTTTGGTCTCTTTCAGGAGTGCAGCGGATCCAGGAGGAGATCCGCAACATCTCTCCGCCATGATGGAGGAGGAGATCACCCAGGAGGCCCCGATGACAGGGGAGATGATCGCCCTGCTGACGGTGCTGTCCTTTTTCACGGTGGTGGGGACGGTAGGCAACGGCCTGGTGCTCTTCGTCTTCAGCCGCGTGAGGGACAAGACGACGGCCCAGATCTTCATCCTGGCCTTGGCCATGATTGACCTTTCACCTGCATGCTGATCATCCCGCTGACCATGTACGTGGAGTACAAGCGCTACGACATCAAGTACGACTGGATGTGCAAGCTGTACCAGTTCCTGATCACCTCCAAGGTTCCGCTCTCCGCGCCTTCATCATGGTGGCCATCGCCTTCGACCGTTACTTCTGCATCTGCCATCCGCTGCGGAAGATCATTACCCCTTGGAGGACCAAGGTGAGGGCGGTCTGGTTTGGTTCTGGCTGGCTGGCTGGCTGGCTGGCTGGCTGTCTGTCTTGTCTGTCTATCTGTCTGTCTATCTATCTGTCTGTCTATCTGTATGTCTGTCTATCTGTCTCTCTGTTTGTCCTGTCTGTCAGCGTGTGTGCGTGTCTGTCCTTTCTTCTATTCTTTCGTTCTTCCTTTCAGTTTTCTTTTTTTTTCTTTTTGTCCTTTACTCTTTTTGTCTTTGTTTCTTTCGGTTTTTTTTCTTGTTTCCTTTCTTTCTTCCTTCTTTACTTTCTTCCAATCTTCTTTCTTTCTTTTCTTTCATCATTCTTTCTTTCTTTCTTCCATGTCCATGTTTTTTCCCTTTTTTGCTTTCTTTCTTAACTTCCTTTTTTATTCTCTTTCTTTCCTTTTCCTTTCTTTTCCATCTTCTTTCTTTCTTTCTTTTTTCTTTCTTTCTTTTTTCGATCGTCTTCTGTGGGGGTGGTTTATTTTGCTTGTTTTGAAGGTGATTGTCTTTTACTAATGTTTTTCTGCATCTCTCCTCATGTAATGAAGATGTTCAAGTTTCAAAGAATTGCGTGGTGGGAAAGATTCCATTTGCTTGTTTTTCTGTTTGTATTTGTTGTCGGCCCCTGTCATGGTGGGCTCCAGCTGTTTTTTTTTCTTTCTGACCTCCCATGGCTGCTGTCATACCACTGACTCTGATCATCCCAGACACAGCCGCATCTAGGACCATGCTGTTAGAGCACCAGCAGCGGTAGTTTTACAGGGGACAGTCACATTAGGTCGTCACGAGGCAACCCACCAAAGCAGACCCTGCTCTGCTGTTCTGTTACTGTGCTAGGCGTCTATTATGTGTGTGTGTGTGTGTGTGTGTGTGTGTGTGTTGTTTGTTTTTGTTTGTTTTTTGTTTGTTTGTTTGTGTTGTTTTTTTTGCGTTCTGAGTCGACACGCGCAGTGTTCCGCTCACTACACTCCCTACTGGCGCACAGCCAGCATTATTGGTTGTCCTCTGCAAGGGGTCCCCCGCGTCCCTTCAGACACACAGTCCCCATGACTGTCAGGCGAATCACCGCTTCCATCCAACAAGTTTCCACAGTCAGATGAAGTCACCACGTTCCTTCTATGTCAACCACAGTGTCCACTGTGAGATGAAGTCACCACGTCCCCCCAGTGACAGTGTCCACTGTGATATGACGTCACCACGTCCCCCCAATGACAGTGTCCATTGTGAGATGAAGTCACCACGTCCCCCCAGTGACAGTGTCCACTGTGATATGATGAAGTCACCACGTCCCCCCCAGTGACAGTGTCCACTGTGAGATGAAGTCACCACGTCCCCCAGTGACAGTGTCCACTGTGAGATGAAGTCACCACGTCCCCCAATGACAGTGTCCATTGTGAGATGAAGTCACCACGTCCCCCAATGACAGTGTCCACTGCCGTGATAGTGTCCCAATGACATTGTGATGATGAAGTCACCACGTCCCCCCAGTGACAGTGTCCACTGTGAGATGAAGTCACCACGTCCCCCCAGTGACAGTGTCCACTGTGAGATGAAGTCACCACGTCCCCCAATGACAGTATCCATTGTGAGATGAAGTCACCACGTCCCCCAATGACAGTGTCCACTGTGAGATGATGAAGTCACCACGTCCCTCCAGTGACAGCGTGCACCACTGTCAAACGAACTCGTCGTCGACAAAACCTGATGAGAGACTCCCCTAAAGTGTGGACATTCCCAGCGGACCACCCACAGATGTCAAACTTCTGGAGCTTGTTAACGTCCTCTAAAACCATCATCAGAGACACGGCAGCAGGGAAGTAACTCTCCCGCAGCAGGAGCGGGGGGCAGGGGACCGGTCTAAGAGATCACTGGTGACCCCCTAAAAAAAGGATCGACAGCTCCGTGCCATGTTTAGGGACACTGGCCAGTAT
>JADBJO010004595.1:87500-92500 GCA_016801955.1 Conus betulinus
ACTTTAGAGAGAGAGAGAGAGAGAGAGGGGGGGGGGGGCAAGGGGAGAGAAAAGATTCATCGAGGGATAAAAGACTGGATAGAATGGAGCCTTTTTTTTTCGGTTTTTTTAGGTCAGTTTTTTTTTTTTGCGTGTGTGTGTGTGTGTGTGTGTGTGTGTGTGTGTGTGTGTGTGTGTGTGTTGTGCGTGTGTGTGTGTGTGTGTGTGTGTGTGTGTGTGTGTGTGTGTGTGTGTGTGTGTGTGTGTGTGTGTGTGTGTGTGTGTGTGTGTGTGTGTGTGTGTGTGTGTGTTGTGCGTGTGTGTGTGTGTGTGTGTGTGTGTTGTGCGCGCGTGTGTGTGTGTGTGTGTGTGTGTGTGTGTGTGGTGTGTGTGTGTGTGTGTGTGTGTGTGTGAGGAGAGAGAGAGTGGGGGGGGGGGGGGAGGGGAGATATGCCATAGTGCACTCTCACAGCTTTTTTGTTAACTATTGACACATTACCCAAGACTAGAATCATACATTAAGGAACAATACGTCAATAAGCACATTTATCATGATATTAACAGAATCATTAAAAAAAGACTTAAAGAAAATGTCATTGATCATAATGTAGTAATTTAAAAAATCAATAGATAGGGAGTGGCTTCACCAGTTAAAAAAATGCAGTGGCACGATGTTCGCCCGGGTTTATGCATTTTGTCTCTAATAGTAATGATCTGTTGTGAAATGTGTAATTAGCTTTTCCCTGAAGCATTCTACGTTTTGGGTGCATCGGAAATGCGATGGAAGTGCATTCTAAAGCACCAGCATATGAAAAGCTTGATTTAAACAGGTCTGTTCTAGTTGTGGGAATCTGGAACGTGTTGAATCCCTAGGACTTATGCTAAATCTAGTCTGAAGAGTTCGTGAGGCTAAACCCGAAACAATCTTTTGCATAAGAAACATTTACTCACAGGCAAACATGTCTTTTAGCTGAAGAACCCCTGCTTTGGTATAATCCTCCTCACTAAAATTAACGATTTTGAAAGAACTACTTTAAGTGTTCTTCTGTGGACACTGGTAATAAGTTTCATCGCATTAGCGCTAGCAGAGTCAAATAGTGTTGAACAATAACTGACTGAAGAGAGAATTGGTCCTGTAGGAATAATTTTCTGGCATGAAAGTTTAAGAAATGCTTCCTCCTGCACAGTTAATATGTTTGTTTGGATTCTGATTTACAGAAACTGTTAAGGTGATAAAGCCAAGAAAGATCATTACCAATGTGTACATCTAAAACTCGATGGCTATCCGCTATTTCAATTTCTTCTGTTTTTTGACAGAACAGACGGAGGCTGCGTGGTTATGTTTTGTCTTCTGTGTTTTGGTATTTGCATGTTTTGTTTTATTAGGATTCAGTGACATATGATTGACATCGCACCAGTCACTGAAGATGTCAGCATGTTTTTGTAACGAAGCGGAAACAGCTCCTAAGCCGGAGCTGCTTGTGTGGACAGTGGCATCTTCACAAAAGACTTCACACGAATCGTGAATATAAAGAGTGAGATCAATCATGCATACAATTTAAGAACAACAACGGACCCAGTCCAGAACAAGGAGTACGCCATGTCGGATGGGTAACTTCTCTAATGTGTTGGTGTTTACACAAACGATCTGTCGATGATCATCTAGGAATGATATGATTAGCTGGAGAGTTTTTCTCTGTTATGCTGTATGGTAACAGTTTCCTACATAATAATTTGTGGTCAGTAGCATAAAATGCCTTTGCAAAATCAACAAACAGTGCGCCACAATATCTTTCTTAATTGGATAATGGTTAACGGTTGGCCTGCTAAGTTTGTAAGAGCTGTATGACAAAAATGATATTTTCTGAATCCCGATTAATTTTTATTTTGTAGATTGTAGGAGTCAACATGGTGGTAAATAATGGTAAATGTGTTTATTTGTGTGCTTTTCCATGGGCTTAGACAGACCTGGCAAAGTGGGTATAGGTTTTGTAGTTCGATTGCTCAAAATTATCTCCAGATTTGACAATGGATATGACGTTTGCTACTTTGAACTGAAGGGGGGAATGACATTTCTCAAAGCATGAATTTTAGATTTAGGCAAGAGTTTCACATATAACAGGTGCTAATAATTTCCGATTTTTTCTATCGATCCCGTCAAATCCGTGACTTCCTGTCTGCTTTAAATGATACAATGCTAAACAATAAACAAGTAGGGTAGCTCTTGCTCCCATAAGAAAAGCTAACACAGAGTAACTTTTATTCAAGACTGGCACAGCTTTTTAAAACTTGAATGAAGTCAGACAAATACAAAGACGAACAATCTAATAGTGGGGGGAAAACAAGCGCAGGCCAACAACCCCTCCATCATCACAGTAATGACTTGGCAACTTGGCAAATATTTTAACTTGGGCGGGGGGGGGGGGGGGGGGGGGGGTGGGGGGGAAGATGAAGAAAATGGGAACAGAAAATTAAGAAAATATTTTTTATGAATATGAAAATTCTTCACTAGCTGCATGAGGGAACCATCGTAATCCCTCTCGAAGGCAGATCTGTTTGTATTGCCTGCTCCTCTAGGCCTTTCGTCCGCTGGATCGGACTCATCAGAGAGAAACGACTGATTGTGTCTGTGCTCCTGGCGTCAAATAGAGATACACAACAGTCCATAATACTATGGTGTTCTCACCACCAAGGGTTCAAAAAAGAATCCAACAGCACCCCCCGAAAGCAGCCAGCGAAGGGTAGTAAGTGAAACAAAACGAAAGTGTAGGGAGGGGAAAAAATGTTGCTGAAAAAACTAAAGACATTATGCACACTGTATAAAATGCAGGGGACAATCTTTCAGCCTACGCCTGAGGAACCACCCAAGAATGCAAGGGATGTCAAAAGACAAACACAAAGACAGACAGAAAGAAACAAAAACAAATAACCTCGATTTAACGAATTGAAACGAAGTTGAAAATAAAATGAGGCAGGGAACAGTAAACAGTAAATAATAAACAAGTAGGGTAGCTCTTGCTCCCACAAGAAAATCTAACACAGAGTAACTTTTATTCAAGACTGCAACATTCTTTCCTCCCCAAACTTTCGTTTTGTTTCACTTACTACCCTTCGCTGACTGCTTTGGGGGGTGCTGTTGAGTCTTTTTTGAACCCTTGGTGGTGAGAACACCACAGAATTATGGGACTGTGGTGTGTCTCCATTTGACGCCAAGAGCACCAAAACAATCAGCCCTGTCTCCCTGATGAGTCCGATCCAGCGGACGAAAGGGCTAGGAGCAGGCAATACAATATATCTGCCTTCGAGAGGGATTATGATGGTTCCCTCATGCAGCTAGTGAAGAGTTTTCATATTTATAATATATTTCTTAATGTCATGTTCCCATTTTCTTCATCTTCAATGTTTCTCATTTTGGATTCAAAGTAACAATTATCCGTTTTTCACATGTGCAGGCAAACTAAAAAATCACCTACGTCTTTTACTTTGGCTGAAAATTAAATACTTTCCCCCTGGTACATGCTAAATGGAGAAAGTATCACATTTTGGATGAAAATCATAGATCTGTTTTGTCTCTTGCTTCGGGTGCAGATCTAAAACCCACCATATAACAACCAGAAATATGAACTACCATTGCATGTTGGACATTGATTTAAAAGAATCCTTCATGTGTGTTACGTCTATAACACAACAAAATCCATGTTTTTCATAAGCTAACGAAATTTTTGACAAGTCTTCCACCCCTGAGAGAAAAACAAACAAAAACAAGCAAGCAAATCTCTTGGTCTCACATGTTAGTGCGAATAAAATCTCTCAAGAATTACACGCCAATGTAATCTAAAGACGAACCTTGAGTTATAAAAAAGGTCTTGTGTCTCATATGTGCCATAAGATTACCCCGTGAAACGCCCATATTTCACACATCAAATTAAAAAAAAAAAAAATCAGAAAATCCCACAATTCCCATTGGTTTGATGTTTATCCTTCCCGCCCGTTCTCTTTCCTCAATTTAATGCAAATCACCCCCACACTGTCTCCCCTCTCCCTCCCTCCTCGCCCTTCTCTAATGTTTCAGACACGACTTGCCCCCAAAAGAAGAAATCTCCTGTGTTTCTTATTAAAGTTTTTGTTTGGGAAAATTAAGATCCCCCTTATGTTTTCACGTGCTGATTTATTTTAATAGAGTGATGTCTCCAGTGTTTGATAAAAACTGAAAAACCCCTATATAATCGAGGGGCAAGATGAGAAAATCCGAATGAGTTATTGTGCTGGAGAGTTTGTTGCGAAGGGATGAAAAAGTGATTTATCCACGCTACGAAAGTGATTGGCAGGCAATTTCAATATCATAACAATCGGAGAGAGAGAGAGAGAGAGAGAGAGAGAGAGAGAGAGAGAGAGAGAGAGAGAGAGAGAGAGAGGCCCTTTGTTCTCGCGATGGGTTTCATAAAGATCACTTCAGTCCCTACCGACCACCACACCCTTACACACATACATTCATCCCTTCTCCCTCTACCCATAACCTCTCTCTCTCTCTCTCTCTCTCTCTCTCTCTCTCTCTCTCTCTCTCTCAAATGTGGTGCTAGAGTTAGTGTGATCTCATAAAATGCACAAGAGGAGTAAAACAGGGCGAAGCGTATAGTCCCGTCTTGTTTTCATTTTTCTGTTAATGATTTGGCTCAACAACAAAAAATGAAAATGATAAACATGGAGTAACATCTGATTTAGTAGAAATATTTATCATGCTTTTTGCAGATGATCTGTGTTGTTGTCTGAACTCCGATTGGTCAACAAAATCAGTTAAATCAGTTATATGCGGCAGCTGAGAGGCTGGAGCTACAAGTGAACATGGAAAAAATCTAACATCATAGTTTTTCGTGAAGGTGGGTATCTAGCGGCACGTGAAACTTGGTTATATGGAAGTAATCAGATGTCTGTGGTGCATGCACTCCGATTGTTTTATAAACGGAGAACTTGGAAGATATCCTATTTACTTAAACGCTTACACGAAAAGCATTAGGTGCTGG
>JADBJO010004595.1:112500-117500 GCA_016801955.1 Conus betulinus
TTTTTTTTATTCTTGTTGTTAGTGCTGTTGTTGTTGTTGATGTTGTTGTTATTGTAGAGTATTCCATAGATCCATCGTTTTACGGAAATAAGATTTGAACTAAAGCACACGTAGTGTCTTCTTAGAAAAAAAAATCTCTTCAAATAAGTCGTATATCTTTGCGACTTTTTTTTTTTCCATTTCTTTCTTTCTTTCTATTCTTTCTTTCTTTTTCTTGTTCATTATTGTCTTTCTTTTCTTTCTTTCTTGCTTTCCTTCTTTCTTCCTTTAAAGAGAGAGGGGGTTAGTTACCGCCAAGGACACAGACAAAAGTGCAGGGACAGAACACGATGTATTTCGACCTCTTGGGTCTTCTTCAGGGC
The DNA here is from genome assembly GCA_016801955.1 of Conus betulinus. Lineage (NCBI taxonomy): Eukaryota > Metazoa > Mollusca > Gastropoda > Neogastropoda > Conidae > Conus > Conus betulinus. The sequence continues at coordinate 112,863 of JADBJO010004595.1, forward strand.
GAAAGCAAATAACATGTAGGACAGTGAAAATGAAGAACAAGAAACCACGCTTCTTCTTACATTCGGCACAAAATCAATTGTGTGTTTTTTTGTCCCGTATTTTGTTTGTCTGTGTCCTTGGCGGTGACTAATCCCTTCTCTTTCTAAATTTTTCTTCATTTTCCGCCCTCAGTCACTTCGTTTTGAAACGTTCTTCTTTTCTTTGTTTTCTTTCTTTTTTTCTTTCTTTCTTTTTCATCTTTCTTTCTTTCTTTCTTTCTTTCTTTCCATCTTCTTTTGTTCTTTCTTTCTTTCTTTCTTTCTTTCTTTCTTCTTCTTTCTGTTCGTTTTCTTTCTTTCTTTCTTTCGTTCTTTACTTCTTTCTTTCTTTCTTTCCTTCTTTCTTTCTTTCTTTCTTTCTTTCTTTCTTTCCTAAACATCAAGCAAATTTGACAGCGACGAGATGAGAGACCTGACAAAGTGCTAAGTGTTTTGCCGTGCTACAAGAAACAGTGAATTGAACTGAATCTCCCACACCATAACCACCCTCTCTCTCTCTCTCTCTCTCTCTCTCTCTCTCTCTCTCTCTCTCTCTCTCTCTCTCTCTCTCTCTCTCTCTCTCTCTCTCTCTCTCTCTCATGCGAATGCGAATCTGAATAAAAAGCATTCGCATTCGCTTCTCTCTCTCTCTCTCTCTCTCTCTCTCTCTCTCTCTCTCTCTCTCTCTCTCTCTCGCTCTCTCTCTCTCTCTCTCTGGTTTAGTAAACATCGCTTTTGTCACAAAGCATAGTAATACTGCTTCTAAGTGTTCACTTTGCGAAAATGAAAGAGGAAGATGAATTACATCGTGTTTTATGTTACCCTGTTTTGAACGCTTTAAGAGCCCAGTACATGCCGTTTAAATTTTGTAAAAGACCCCAATCAATTCAGATTGACATTACTTATGTTATCTAAGCATGAACGAAATGTTAGAAAATTGTCAATACACCGCGGATATAGCCGCGGTTCAAGGGGAGATCATCTGACCGGTCATATGAGTTCTCTCATCCTGTCAACATGAAACATATTATAATTATATTCTCCATTCATTTTCCTTCAATTAAATATATACTTCTGTAAACTTTAGAGCAATACTTGAATTTTTGTGATTTTTGAAAGTAAAGTATTGAAGGAAAATGAATGGAGAATATAATTATAATACGTTTAGTATTTCTGGTAGATCTGTTTATTTTCCTCTATTATGCACTCCTTCATGAGGCGCAAAGGCCTGTACGTGAATTAAAAAAAAAAATTCTGTATCCATATTTCTCTGGCATCAGGTGCCCCCTGACACCATCAAAGACTGGACCAAGCTGGGCGAGGACCCCTCCACCACCAACGACATCACCATGTCTGTGGAACTCCGCCTCAAGCTCTACATGCTGAAAGAGAAACGCCACCTCCCTGGGCTTCCAGACCGCGGCACCAGAGACGGTGTACATCGGAATTTGCGCCCCCAACGAAATCATCCTGGACTGGGACTTCGTGTCGGTGTATCAGAAGTGCTACACCGTGCTGTTTCTGATCTGTCTGGTGATTGTAGGAGCCCTCTACGGGATGATTTATCGATTCATTGGAATGAGAAGGTGAGTGGTAAAAGGACAAAGGGGACAGGGGGGGGGGGGGGGGGGAGGGGGGGATGGGGACGGAGAATGGGGACCCGTGAATGGGGGGTGGGGGGGGGGTAGGGGGGGTGGTGGTGGTGGGGTGGTCGTCATGTGGATGTGTTTGGGAAGAGATGGGAGATAAGTAAGTATATTTAAGGATGTGGAAAGTTCGAGGGGGATTAGTGGGCGGGGGGGGTGAGATCTCTCTCCTCTCCCTCTCTCCTCCCTCTCTCTCTCTCTCTCTCTCTCTCTCTCTCTCTCTCTCTCTCTCTCTCTCTCTCTCTCTCGCCGTTGATTCCGCGACGAAGTGCTGCCTGAGGATGAAGGTTTTTACCATGTCTCAGAAGATTAGCTCCCACGACAAAGTCAAGACCTTATGAGGAGGGAGACAGCATCTCTCTTCAAGAAACAAAATGCATTACAAATCCACAGTGACAGTAACATCTCTCAGTGGATACCACAGTGGCTCTTCTCTTCAAGATAAACCCTCCCCAAAATCCAAAGTGATATTAAGTTTTGTCAGTTGACAGATGTGCCTGCTCGCTTCAGGACACAAAGGCGACGAAAAACAAAATCTCTACAATGACAGTGACAGCTTTCCGTTGACACAGATTAGCGCTGTTTTCCGCATACAAATGTATGGCATTCCAGGGACAATAACCGCTCGTCAACTGACACGCGAGTTCTCTCCCTTCGAGAGGAAAAGAAAATACAGCGAAGGCAGGATTAATAGTTGTCAATCTACATGAGGTGAGAGACATCACTGAAATGGTATGAGGTAAAAAAACAAACAAACAAACAAACAAACAAACGAAACAACAACAACAACAACAAAACCGAAAAGCTAACAAAAAAATTCCTATCATTCTTGAAACATAACAAAGACGTAATACAAATAGAAGAGACAAAGGCAATTTAACAGTGACAAAATTCATAAAGAGGAACAACAACAACAACAAAAAAAAAAAAAAAAAAAAGAAAAAAAGACAGCAGACAATGTGAAAGTCTGACAGTGAAAAATAATACAATACAAATACAATGGAAGACGCAATATGACAAAAAAAAATAACATCCCAACAACATGTACAATACTATAGTTTCAAACAACAAAAACAAAAATAACAAACAAAACAACAACAACAACAACAACAACAACAACAAAAACAGTAATACAACAGAGTGAATATGCTATTCCATAAAATGAAATCAAGTCACAATCTGGTAATATAAAGGTAGAACATAAAATGCTACACACACAAAAATCAGTATGATGAAATAGAATGAGAGAACACAGTCCAATGCATTATGAAACACAATTCGAAAATGCAACAGAACAGAGTTTCTGCTTGGATGCTATACACCATACCACACAAGAGCGAGATGACAGACATTGGGTAAAAATCTGCATTGCTTGTCCAGTCACAAAGTTCAAAGAGCATGGTCTAATATTGCACGAGTGAACAACGGAACAAAAAACATAAAATAGATGAAAAGGTGTGTGTGTGTGTGTGTGTGTGTGTGTGTGTGTGTGTGTGTGTGTGTGTGTGTGTGTGTGTGTGTGTGTGTGGTGGTTGTGTGTGCGTGTGCGCGACAAAGGAACAAAAAAACACAAATTAGATGAAAAGGTGTGTGTGTGTGTGTGTGTGTGTGTGTGTGTGTGTGTGTGTGTGTGTGTGTGTGTGTGTGTGTGTGTGTGTGTCTGTCTGTCTGTCTGTCTGTCTGTCTGTGTGTGGTTGTTGTGTGTGCGTGTGCGCGACAAAGGAACAAAATACACAAAATAGATGAAAAGGTGTATGTGTGTGGTTGTTGTGTGTGCGTGTGCGTACGCGCGCGCGTGTGTGTATGTGTGTGTGCCTGCCGCGCGCGCGCGTGTGCTTGTGTGTGTGTGTGTGTGTGTGTGTGTGTGTGTGTGTGTGTGTGTGTTCTTGTTTTTTTTATGCACCTGAAGCCCTATCCTGTACGTGTTAAGATAAAAAAAAAAAAAAAGAAAACGAAAGATTCTCAAGATGTCTCTTACTGATACCTCCTACAACAGGACTGCATTGTGTGTGTGTGTGTGTTTCCCCAGGAACAAGAAGCTGCAGCAGAGGCTGGTGCTCTGTGCCTACGTCCACAGCACTCACGGCTGCCGGGAGCCAGGCACGCGCATCACCTTCATCAACAGCAACATCCACGACAACCATAACGACGACGACCGCTACGAACTTAGCTCCCAGGGCTTGGGACCAGGCGGCATCTACATTGGAGGCTGCTCCCCTACCCCTCCTCCCCGCGCCCACTCTGAGCACATCAATATTCGAAAGGCCGGCTCGAATCTCAACGTCTCCTTCGCGGAACCAGAATCGGATAAACCCGCTACAGAACCCCCTCAGGGGCACGATGCCGAGGAGGTGGTGACCTTGAATGTGATCGGGAATTCCCCAAATTCAGAGGTGTCTGTCAACGGGGAGGAATGTGAAGGGGGTGGGGGAGGAACTCAGGACGGGGAAGGTGGTGTTCGGAAAGGGTCTCACACGTCCACACCTTCTCGGGAAGACGTCGAACTCTTCCACACAGCCTCGGATCCCAAAACATCCTGTGAGGTCATCGTTTCAGACACCAGCATGGAAAAACCCCAGCAGAGAGGGCGGCAGGAAGGCCAGTGTCCACAAGTCCCCAGCCCTGGGGTCCAGAACACACAGCAAGAGGAAGAGGCTGTGGAAGAGCAGCCGACGACCCAAATCTCTGGCTGAAGACAAGGATGACGGCCAGAGCTCCACACACAGGTTCTGCCGGCGGCGGGCCTCCTCGCCCTTCAAGAGGGACATGGGGGAGGGGCCCACGGCCAAACACGCCGCAGCGGTGGAGATGCGAGGCTTGCGATGTCGGCGGGACAGTGAGCCGTTCTGGAATCTTCCCTGCGAGGTCTGCTCCGACATGCACCCGCGGGGCTGCCGGAAGAAGGAGGAGGACTTTCTGACCATGGGGTCCAGGAAACACTACGACGCCAGCTACCTGGAAACGTCCATCGAGG
>JADBJO010004595.1:122500-130000 GCA_016801955.1 Conus betulinus
TGAAGACAGACTTATTATATTTGGTCCAAAAGAAATGATGATATAACAATAGGAGCAAAACACTTTCATAGATGATTTCTTTCTAAATGAAAAAGCAAACTGAGTATTGAACGGTGATTTTTACCAGCACACACGCGCGCGCGCGCGCGCGCGCGCACACACACACACACACACACACACACACACACACACACACACACACAGACACAGAGAGAGAGAGAGAGAGAGAGAGAGAGAGAGAGAGAGAGAGAGAGAGAGAGAGAGAGAGAGAGAGAGAGACCCAATAACCCGAATTAGAGTGTAGGCAACAATCCACATTCAAATATCAATTTTTAGACACCCATATCCTTCCACTCTTCCTTTGGTCAATCCACGTATCTTCAACCCATATCCTCCCCCAATCTCTCCTCCACCTACACTGTCTCCCGCTCTCCTCCTACCTTCCCCCCACCAACATACACATACATACACGCACACACGTACACACGCATGCACCTACGCGCGCACGCAAGCACACACACACACACACACACACACACACACACACACACACACACACACACACACACACACACACACACACACACACACTTTCATGTGCACAAATTCTTTAAATGAAGTGCAGTGGGGGGTGGGGGTGGGGAGGGGGATACATGAACACATTGCACACATTTCTTTAGCACGAGGAAGAACACAGAATACACTATTTTGGGAAATCTCTCTCTCTCTCTCTCTCTCTCTCTCTCTCTCTCTCTCTCTCTCTCTCTCTCTCTCTCTCTCTCTCTCTCTCTCTCTCTCTCTCTCTCTCTTCAAAACAAATCTGAAGCCAAAATGCAAATGCGATTTGTTCCAAGTGGCATTTCTTTTTTTATTTTATTTTTTTTTTTTTTTTTTTGTGCCAACCTCTGCGCCACCTCAGAGGCAGTGCACCCACGCCGCTCATTCCGACACTCCGTCCACAGCCACAGCCCGGTCGGCCCCGCCGCAACCCGGCACCGGCAATCCACAGGGAGCAGTCAATGTCAAGCCGTCAAGAGGCAACCCACCGGAGGAAACACTGCACTGCTGCCGAGTCACTTCGGTGGTGTTCAGTGGCGCCTGTTCTGATCTAACATATGCAGGACACCACCTACTAAGCCCATACTGACGACAATAATTGCTTAGTCGCGAGAGCCGGCGTGAGTGAGCTCTCCTTCCGGAGGGCGCCACCACGTCCGTCCAACGACAGCCACCATGGAATCGCCGATACCGGTGACCCCGACGGAACCAAACCAAGGCCACAGACGTGGAGAGGGCATCGAAACTGAGAGGTCACCATGAGAGCAGGCATGAAGGGTCACAGAACTTGAGACATTTTTCTTTTTCCTTAATGCTTATCGATGAGAATGAGGGTGATTAAGATGATGCTACGGATTTCTATTTCGGTCTGAGACTTCATGACAGGGCTGTACTCTACGCTTCCTTTCATAATATATCCCGGCGTCAACCAGGCCCGAGAGACACAGGCACCTGCAGTGTTGGTCAGGAAATTGGAGCAACACTCTCAGAAACGCATCCATTAAGTGGATGAAACTCGACTGTGTGGTCCCAGTCTTCCCAACTGAGTCCGCAGCAAACTCAACTCTGGGTAGGAGCCGGTCAGGGCAAAAAAACCCACATGACTCTGATGGAATTCGAACCCACGACCTCCCAGCCGGGAGTCCGCGCGACGCTAACCACTTCGCCACGGCGGCTGGTCCAAGGGGCATTTCTAATAAACAGTGGGGCGGGGGGGGGGGGGAAGGGGGAGGAGGGGAGGGTGGAGATGGGTATAGTGGGGAGGTGAGGGGGAGGGGGAAGGGGAGGTGGAGGGGGAGGGGAGGGTGGAGGGAAATCCCTCGACGATCCCTCATTGCTGCCTCACTACCAGCGCGATGTTTTCATCGTTCTCTGTTGCTTTGTCTGAAAACAAACTGACGCCGTCCTACTGGACTGACTGAGCAGAACGTGGGCGGAGACACGGAGGATGGCCCAAAGACGATGCCACTAGACCGTAGTGCCATCCATGGTGCCAATCCGGAGCAAATGACGGATCCGGAATCCGTACCATCACTATGGCACCCATGTTCATGACTGAACAGAAGCAATGTGGCCCTAGGACGAACCGTCCAAGCTTGGTTCGGGTTGGCGGTGCGGATCCGGATTGAAGGGCTCTTCCTGGTTCTGTTGGAGCTCGAGGGATGTTGGCGCTCTCCCGGGTGCTCTCCTGGTTTAGTTTTAGTTTTTTAGAATGGCATAATGTGTGGAAATGCTCCTTTGGGAATCAATCAGTGCGGGGATCTTCTCTCTTACGAACGGAACAAGGTGGGAAGTTGACCGTTTGAGAATGGATACAAGTGGGAATCTGTCCGTTTCAGAATGGATGAATGCGGCTGCCTGTTTGAGAATGGACAAATGTTGAGAATGGATAAATGTATGTATCAGGCCTGCAGCCAAGCGAACCAGACGATGTGTATGTACTCGAATCTTGTGTTAGGTTCATCTGTCATTGTCTCTCTTTAAAATGGCTAACTGTTTATACATCATTCTTGGCTGTGCTTCGTCCAAACTGATGTTAAGTCATGACGTAATATGGGCCTGAAGATGATGTAATGTGGGCCTGATGTTGTATTCATGTTAAGCATTAATTTTGTATACTCATAACAGTATGTATAGATGTTATGAATAGTGCTGCCATTCCCTATAAATGCTGTATTGTGGTCCTTGTCAACTCACGTTGTTTATTGTCCAGTCTATTAGAAAAAAAAAAAAACTCACCAAAGTTTGTTTAGATGGTTCAGTCTGAATACTCTGTTATTATTTTTGATAAGAGTGTTTTTTGTTTTTACTATCCAAATTACTATTTTTTAATGTTGCTGTTCTTTCGTTCGTGTTTCAGCTTGTTGTAGTTTAGATTTATGGTGTAAACTGCTCTGCTGGGAATTCAAATTTGAGAAGTTGATGGCTGAAATCGTATGAACATTATATGGATGGATTCGGGGGTGGATGCTGCAAAGCATGTGCGTGTGTGTTAATGTTGAACAAAGATGGACTGGGTGACGTGTTGCTGTTCCAGTTCTTATGTCTTTAAAGGCTTACAAGGAAGGAAACAGGAAAATCAGTAATTCACATATCAAAGCATTTTCTAAAACTGATATTTTATGAAGTAGTGTTAGCGGTTTCTGGTGTTATCATGTACTGTGTGGTAATGAATAATCAAAACCTCTTTGGGTATTCACTTGCTGATCTTAGTGTTTTAACGTTTGATACAAAGCGTCCGGCAATGAATGTCCTTCTGCTAGACAAACAAAACACACACAGACAGTGCATGGTGAGTATGAGTTAGTTTCAGAAGAAAAAAAAATATGACAGTGGAAAAAATAGGATGGAGGCCTCAAAAAAAAAAAAAGAAAGAAAAGAAAGAAAGGAACAGAAAAAAAAAATTAAAAAGCAAAAGAAAAAGAAGTGCGAAAAATTGGAGGCTGGAAGGGAAAAAAGGGGAAGGGGGGGGGGGGGGGGGGGGGGGGCGAGGAGAACAGAAAGGAGAAACGCTTTGGGTATATATCGTATTTTTGTGAATTTCGATGTTAGTCAACGAAGATAGATCGCTGTCATATCTCAGAGAGAATGTTATTGTCCACTGCAAGGACAACACTGAGTCAGGTGATGACAATAACCAGTTTTTTTTTGTGGTTAGAGCTGTTTGGTACATCCTGTTCTCTTTGAAATGTTCTTTTTTCTTGTAGTCTGATTGTGGAAATTGTCAGTCCTTTACCAAACTGTGGAGACTGTCAGTGGAATGTTCTTTTTTCTTGTAGTCTGATTGTGGAGATTGTCAGTCCTTTACCAGACTGTGGAGATTGTCAGTCCTTTACCAGACTGCGGAGATTGTCAGTCCTTTACCAGACTGCGGAGATTGTCAGTCCTTTACCAGACTGTGGAGATTGTCAGTCATTTACCAGACTGTGGAGATTGTCAGTCCTTTACCAGAGTGTGGAGATTGTCAGTCCTTTACCAGACTATGGAGATTGTCAGTCCTTTACCAGACTTGGAGATTGTCAGTCCTTTACCAGACTATGGAGAGTCAGTCCTTTACCAGACTATGGAGATTGTCAGTCCTTTACCAGACTATGGAGATTGTCAGTCCTTTACCAGACTGCGGAGATTGTCAGTCCTTTACCAGACTGCTTGGAGATTGTCAGTCCTTTACCAGACTGCGGAGATTGTCAGTCCTTTACCAGACTGCGGAGATTGTCAGTCCTTTACCAGACTGTGGAGATTGTCAGTCCTTTACCAGACTGTGGAGATTGTCAGTCCGTTACCAAACTGTAGCCTAAGAGTCAGGTGGTGAAGAGGGTGTCTTCTTTCAAAGATTGGTAGCTGTGGCGCCGTTGGTTTGATTGTGGATAGGGTGTCTCTAACAGACTGTAGCTCTAGCGCTGTTACTGTCATGGTTGAGACGGTGTCTTCTTTCGAAAACCTTTACTCTGGCACTGTTGGTCTACTTGCGGAGAGGATGTCTCTTCTTAACAGAGGGTCTTTGTTTTATAACACACCGCCGTTCTTACACTACGTTGGGACTGATCGGCAAAGCAAACGGTTTTGTAAGGTCTGCTTTTCAATACACCGTTGGACTGATCGTTAAAGCAAATGATTTTGTAAGTTACGCTTTTCAACACTGAAAGTGTGGGCACACAAGTACAATAGTTACATGAAATCAAATTACGGAACGAAACAAGAGTAATTCAAGGGTGATTTCAAGAAAGTAAAAATTTCTCTATATTTAAAGGCCTTGTACAAAAACAAAGAAAAATTCTTAACAACTGCTGCAGAAGTAGATGAACAAAGTAGGCTCAGTTTAAACAAGGATGGCTGTCTGTAATATTTAGGCTTAAATAACTTTTCTCTGATGCTTGTGAGAGCTGGGCAGGGACAGGACGAAGTGTAATTCTGTTTCAATTGATTTTTTACATAAAGGACAAAGCATTTCATAATCATTACATATGCGATATCTAAAATAATGAGAGGCCAATGCAGATATTCCTAGCCTGAATTTTGCTGTTACATGTTTTAGGTGCCTGTCCATATCTAAGTTAAGTACGTTTTCAAGTCATGAACATCACAAAAGTTCCTGTAGAAATCAAATCTGCCACTGTTATGAATATGATCAGTCCATTTCTGCCATCTGCAGTCAACCAACCGTTGACGGAAAAACACATAAAAACTCTTTAGTATTACCAACCCCTTGATTCAGCCAAACAATCCAAATCCGTATTCAAATAGACAAAGGCGCACTTTGGACACCCAGTTACTTTTGCCTTTAGCATCTAAGTCATACAACATATTGTACGCCTTACGAGGAATTCTAAAGTCTTCCATTTGTAACAGTTTCACCCAGTAGCGGATACATCTGACAGCAGCTGAAGTAATGTAAATGGGAAATCGATTAGTTTCACCGTAAATTAGATCATTTGGAGTCCGTCTATCTACACCAAGAAACCTTTTCAGAGCAAATATTTGAACAGATTCACAACAGATAGCCGCTTTTTCGAGCCCCCATAGCTCAGAACCGTACTGTACAATCGGTTGAACCTGAGAATCAAATAGCTTTATAAATAACATGAATGAAGAATTATTAAGAACATGTAACTTTTTCATGATACAAAGCACAACATTTTTCGCTTTACTCGAAAGGTCTTTGCATGCGCCAACAAAACTCAAGCGTGTTGAGAATAATATTCCTAAATATTTATATGCATTGACAACTGGCATAGGAGTACCATCGTATACCCACCTTTCCCTTACACTTAAATAACCACCTTTACGAAATACTATGATATTACTTTTTTCCATGTTAACTTTCAACTGCAAAGATCTAGCGGCACGTTGCAAGCTATTCAATTGTGTTTGCAACCCTATAACAGTTTCGGACATCAAAACAACATCGTCGGCCAACAGAAGGATAAACAATTCAAAAGCATCGAGCGATAATAAAGCACCATGTTACCATTGTTGATTACATCAAGAGCTAACTCATTAATAAACAAAGAAAATAAGATAGGGCTACATGCATCTCCCTGCTTGACTCCTCTAGAACAATTAATATAGTCAGTAAGTTTCGCTCCACAACGGACTCTGGTTCTTACTCTATCATACATACTTCTAATACATCTATGGAGTTTACCTTTAATACCATTTTTTTTCAAAATGGGCCAGAGGAGATTTCTATTAATTGAGTCAAACGCTTTCTCGAAATCTATAAAAGCTACGTATAACTTCCTATTGTAAGAAAACTGCTTCTGCACAAGTGCAAGCAATGTAAACATGTGATCAATTGTTGAATAACCCTTCTTGAAGCCTGCTTGATAATCACCTGTGATATTATTTTCCTCTACCCATTCTTGCAGTCGGTTATTAATAATTGTCCCAAAGATTTTACTACTAATATCACTAATAGAGATCCCTCTGTAATTGTTGGGGTTATTAACATCACCCTTTTTAAAAATTGGCAAAATAACTGATTCAGTCCAGTTTTCTGGAAACGTACCTTTATCAAATAATATATTAAACAATTTCAGAAAGAAATGCATTACCTGATCAGAAGCATGTTTAAAAGTTCACCAATAATGCCGTCAGGGCCAGCCGCCTTGCGATTTTTCAAATTTCTACACGCTAATACTACTTCGTCTTGTGTAATTGGTCGATTCATGTAACTGTCATTGTTGGCATCAAGTGTTTGGTCAACACATACGTTACTAACATCAGACTCTAGAAGAGCCTGGAATGTTTGAAACCATGTCTCAATACTGATGTTATTCCTGGGCTGTCTTCTTTTGAAGGAAATCCTCTGAATAGTATTCCAAAATTCCTTTTGACAGTTTATAGATGATACAAGTTTTTGAACTAAAGAATTGTTGAAGTCTTTCTTTTCTCTTCAATAAATGTTTATATTCTCGCCTAGCAACTGAGTAAGCATTTTTATCCTCTGTCTTTAAAGTGCGACGACTAATACGAAGTAACCTCCTGGCTTTTCTTTTACTAGCATCACATTCTTTATCATACCAGTCACAGGGTACTTTGTTACTATTAATATATATACACTTCCTCATGCAGTCTGCACTTTCTTTCATGCCATCATTAAACATGTCTAGCGCATAATTTATATCCACATCTAAATAAAGTTATAGCAACATCTATCTTTGTACGGATTTCATCACTACATAATGTACTACGAAACAAACTAGCGTGTTCATCATTCCAGACGAGTTTTTTTCTATAACATGTTTTTCTATCTTATTACAGGCATGTACAGTATTTTCTTTAGGAAAAGCAATAGAAAGCGATACAGGTAAATGGTCAGAATCTATGCGTTCTAAAACATTAAGCATACATGAATCATACAAAAGAGCAAAAAGTTCTTTAGAAAATATGAAATAATCGACAACACTGGCACCAGTTTCAGACATGTATGTATAGCGACCT
>JADBJO010004595.1:145000-162500 GCA_016801955.1 Conus betulinus
CAGTCTTGTAGATTTGAGCTGCCTCCATTCTGTTCTCATATGGCACCGTGAGCTCGATCATGATCAGCTGCTTGGTTGACTGAGAGTGGACTACTATGTCTGGTCTCATGCCACTCTTGCTGATGATCTCTGGGTGACTCTTCCATTCTGGGAGGTCTGCAGTGCACTCCCAGTCATCTGCCCCGTCCAGCAGACTCTGCCTGCATGTTTCGAGTGTCACTGTTGTTCTTGGCCATGATTTGCTGCCTCCTGCCATGAAGAATGTTGCGGGTGCTTTTGGAGTCCTGATTTTCCCTTTTGTGGTGTTGGTACTAGCCCAGACTACTTGTACAATCTCTTTGAGCACTTGGTTGTGCCTCCATGTGTACCTTCCTTGAGCCAGGGCTACTTTACATGAGCTAAGGACATGCTCCACTGTTTGTTTTTCATGGCAGAGGGGGCATAAAGGATCGTCTGTTTTTCCCAACTTCACCAGGTTTGCATTTTAGGGCAGAAGGTCATATGCAGATCTGAGAATGAAGCTGATCCTGAGAGGGGCCATGTGCCAAATGTCATTCCAAGTGAGACTTCTTTGGGAGTGCATTCTCCCACGTTGTCCATTGCCCTTGTTGGCTCTGCTGGACTGCTTTTTAGAGTCTTTTTTTTTTTGTCTTCTTCTTTTTTCATCATCTCCTGAATCATCATGTCTCTTTCGGCTTTTCCTTTGGCTTTTGACCACCATTCAGTTTTGGTCACCCCCAGTCTTGTCTGTTGGTCTGTGTGTGTCCTGTTATTTCTCTGATCTTGGGACTTTCTTTTGCTGAATCTATCGCCTCTTGAACTTTCCATTTTCTGCCTGTCTTTAGCTGGAGCTTGATTGCTTCTACCTGAGTCCTCCAGCATGCTTTGAAGTCTGATCTTCCCTGTTTTGTATTCCTCCAGGGTGGATTTCAGTGGTAGTTTCAGCTTTGCTTGGTGACAGTACAGCGCTATGTCAGTCAGACAGGGTGGGGGACGCCGAGCCATTTCCTTGTGAACTTGATTTTGGCTTCCATTGCCTCCGCTATGCTGGTGCAGATGTCGTATATATCATCAGAGGCCGTAGGAGTTTTGGTATCAGGAACTGCAGACACCAGACCTTGTATTTGCCAGGGAGCCCACACTGGTCAATGGTCTACGAGCCTTCTTCCGACATCTGTTTGGTTTCTTTTGCTCTTGTGTGTCTTTCAGGGTATCATTATACCATCTTCCAAGGCTCTTGACTGGCTCTTCTGTGGCTGTTGGAATGGCCTGGTTGGCAACAGCGAAGACCACAGATTCGGCCACTTTTCCTTTCCTCAGTGAGAGACTCCGTGATTTCTTTGGCTTGAACTTCATTCTGGATGAGGCAACTATATCGTCCAGCCTCTCGAGCACTTGACGTGTCTCGTCTTCTTTGGATGAAATCACTGTAGTGTCATCCATGAAGGCCTTGAGAGGGGGCATCTTTTATCCATCGCCAAGGTCTGTTTGTCTTGTGTTGCTTGTTGCTGCTTTCAAGATGACTTCCATTGCCAACACTAACAGTATTGGGGAAATTGCACAACCCATTGCAATGCCCACTTCCAAGTTGATCTAATCTGTTGTGTACTCCTTGGTAGAGAAGCGCATTGAGAAGCCATTGAAGTATTTCTTGAGCATGTCGCGGATGTTCTTTGGCACATGCTATATCTCAAGAGCCAACTGTATCATCTCATGGGGTACAGATCCATATGCGTTTGCCAGATCAAGCCACACTACGTCCAGGTCTCTTTTCTGTTTTTGCTCTTTGGATTGCGTCCCAGATCATTGTGGCGTGTTCTACACAGCCAGCCACGCCTGGAATGCCACCTTTCTGGACTGACACATCCAAGTACTTGTTTTCCATGAGGTACTTGGTCAGCCTTGCTGCCATGACAGAGAAGAAGATTTTCCCTTCGACGTTCAGTAGTGATATTGGCCTGAACTGGCTGATGTCACTTGAGTTTTGCTCTTTGGGGATGTACACACCATCTGCCGTCATCCACTGGCCGCTGATCTGGTTTTTCCCAAGCTGATCGCAGCAGCCTGTGGAGCCACTCCAGCACACTTGGGACATTTCTTGTACAGCTGGTAAGGTATTCCGTTTGGCCCTGGTGATGGTTTGGCTCTGGCTTTGTCGACCACCTTCTTGATTTCCGCCAACGTTGGAGGCTTGTCATTGAACTGTTCCTCAGGGCTGGTTGGCCACACCAGACCTTGAATGTCGAGTGGTGCTTTGCTCTGTGACTCACAGTATGTTTTCCTCAGATGCTGCTCAAGAACTCCTTTGTCCATACTTAGGGTCCCAGATTTCGGCTGCGCAAACAGTGTTCTGGCAAACTGGAAGGGGTCTCTGAAGAAGCGCTCTTGATCTTCTCTTTTTGCTCTTCCTCTTCTTCGCAGATTCCACTTTGTTGAGGGTGCTGTGTTTTGCTTCAGGTTTTTCCAGAGTTTTTTCCAAGCCTTGTTTTTCAGCTGGCAGTGCAGTCTTCATTTGTTTTTTGAGGTTTTTCTTTTGGGCCCTGATCTTGTCCATCTCTTCTTGGCGTCTGGATTTCTTTGGAGGTGTTTTTTTTCTTTGGGTAGTTCTGCTCCATCGGCGTCTCTACATGTAGCATAAACAATGTCTCCATATGTGGCTAGTTTGTGTTCCAGGGTGCTTTTTCCTATCAATGCATCGAGTCTTTGGACGATTTTTGCATCCAGCTTCTCCCAATCTTTAGTTTCGTTTGCTCGTGGCAGGTTGAGTTTCGGGCGGCTGGCATCGAGGGCCTGTGCAAATTCCTCATCCGAACCAACAGCGTGGATGTCCTTGGCGCTGTGGTTTAAATTCTGGCCTTGGTCTTCCGACGTCTTATCTGCTGATGCAGTGCGCTGCTGCTCATTCAGATGAGTCTTCACACATCCCATCTTTGTTATGTGGATCTTCATGCCACGGGTGGTAGCGAAACGCTTTCCACAGACACATGGATATTCCGTTTGGTCCATGTTCATAGTCCGTTTGGGATTAGCAGTCGTGATTGGTTGAGCACCGATGGAAACAAAATAAAACAGAGGTAGTCCCGTACCCCTCTTTCAGAAAATAAGGCAACCAAGGCAAGCCAGGATGGAGTATCAGGTCTTGCTTTCAGTCTGAAAAAACGAGGCGCAGAGCCAAGTTCACCACTTTTTGAATGCTTTTTGTGTATTGTTAGAGAGATGCCAGCTAACGGTAAATTGCGATAGCCTTCTCTAGAGACAACAAAGGACGTAAGCTAGGACTTTTTTTTTTTTTGTGGCTTCAAGGGTCAGAAATCTGCTGACAGAAGTCTGCATGTGTTCCTAATCCAGAAAGCGTCCTCTTTCTTTCGTACGGTGTCTGTTTCTCCACAGTTTCTCTTTTCCCTCACAACGTCAAAGTGCCACACAGTCTGTCAGCATTCTGGTCTTCGCGTAGGAACAAAACAGTATGTCGACAACTCTCTCTCTCTCTCTCTCTCTCTCTCTCTCTCTCTCTCTCTCTCTCTCTCTCTCTGTATCTCTCTCTCTCTCTCTCTCTCTCTCTCTCTCTCTCTCTCTCTCTCTGTGTATGCCTGTCTGCCTGTCTGTCTGTTTGTCTATCTGTCTGTCTGTCTGTCTCTCTCTCTCTTTCTCGCTCGCTTTTCTCTCTCTCTCTCTTTCTCGCTCGCTCTTTCTCTCTCTAGCTCTCTCTCTCTATCTCTCTCTCTCTCTCTCTCTCTCTCTCTCTCTCTCTTTCTCGCTCGCTCTTCTCTCTCTCTCGCTCGCTCTCTCTCTCTCTTTTTCTCGCTCTCTCTCTCTCTTTCTTTCTCTCTCTCTCTCTCTCTCTCTCTCTCTCTCATGTAATAGTAGTAATAGAATAGTAATGGCAAGTATGAAAAATGGCTAACTAAGCCAATACTCCCACCGCAGTAAGTAAGAATCTCTGGTCACTTTTTGACCCCTCAATAGTGGTAATAGAATAGTAACGGCAAGTATGAAAAATGGCTAACTCAGCCAATACGTTTACCGCAGTAAAATAAAGAATCTCTGTCTGTCTGTCTGTCTGTCTGTCTGTCTGTCTGTCTGTCTGTCTGTCTCTCTCTCTCTCTCTCTCTCTCTCTCTCTCTCTCTCTCTCGTAAAAGTAGTAATAGAATAGTAACGGCAAGTATGAAAAGTGGTTAATTAAGCCAATACTTTTACCGATGTAAAACAGTCATTATCTCTCTCTCTCTCTCTCTCTCTCTCTCTCTCTCTCTCTAATAATAGAACAGTAACGACAAGTATGAAAAAATGGCTAAGCCAATACTTTTGCCCCTGTAAAATAATCATTGTCATTATATTTCTCTCTCTCTCTCTGTCTCTCTCTCTCTGTTTCTCTCTGTCTCTGTCTCTGTCTCTGTCTCTCTCTCTCTCTCTCTCTCTCTCTCTCTTTCTGTCTGTCTGCCTCCATCATGCTCCTCTGCCTTCATTCGTCGCCGCACCCCCCCCCCCCCCCCCCCACTCCCCGCCCCTTCCCCACTCTCTTCTGATGAGGATCGAAACTGAATTACAAACGTGGTGGAGAAAACAAACGGGCTAAAATGGAAGTTGGTCGGCAGCCATTTTTCTCGCGGCCTGCCTCTCGCTCAAAGCGAGGTCAAATTTCATTTGCATACAGGCCATGAACGACCAGATTGAGTTAGGTCCTGGTGTGCCGGGGGTCCCTTTGCATCGATCAATCAGTAAATCAATTTTTTGGGGTCTTTAATTAAATGAAAGCTCCTCTCATGCCCCCCCCCCCCCCTCTCTCTCTTCACCATCCCTTCCCCTGCATTCTTCCACTTCCCTGATCCCTCCATTTAGCTGTTCTGTTGTTCGAACGATGATAGAGTCATGTGGTGTTTTTCTGCCCCGACCGGTTCCTACCCAGAGTTGAGTTTGCTGCGGACTCAGTTGGGAGACTGGGACCACACAGTCGAGTTTCATCCACTTAATGGATGCGTTTCTGAGAGTGTTGCTCCAATTTCCTGACCAACACTGCAGGTGCCTGTATCTCTCGGGCTGGTTGACGCCGGGATATATTATGAAAGGAAGCGTAGAGTACAGCCCTGTCATGTAGTCTCAGACCGAAATGGAAATCCGTAGCATCATCTTAATCATCCTCATTCTCATCGATCAGCATAAAAAAAATGTCTCAAATTCTGTGGCCCTTCATGCCCTGCTCTCATGGTGACCTCAATTTCGATGTCCTCTCCACGTCTGTGGCCTTGGTTTGGTTCCGTCGGGGTCACCGGTATCGGCGAGTCCATGGGGACTGTCGTTGGACGGACATGGTGACGGACGGGGGTGGCGCCCTCGGGGAGGGAGAGCTCACTCACACCGGCTCCGCGCGACTAAGCAATATTGTCGTCAGTAGTGGGCTTAGTAGGTGGTGTCCTGCGTATGTTAGATCAGAATGTGTGCCGGGGATGCGGCGGGGCCGACCAGGCTGTGGCTGTGGACGGGGGTGTCAGAATGAGCGGCGTGGGTGCACTGCATCTGAGGTGGCGCAGAGGTTGGGACAGAAAAGAAAAAAAAGTGAAAAAAAAAGTTGTTTCATATGAAAGGGTCTTCAATTGAGTTTCGTTGGATCCCATTCAATAGTGAATTTCTTTTCCTTGTCCAATTCCATCTCACCATACGGAATTACTGATTGTCTTCTCACTGCACAACATAACCCACCCTGTACTCGCCACAGCAGTGCCAGTCCAAAGGAGACCAGCTGACGTCAAGTCGTCCCCAGACAACCTTCCGGAGGAGACACTGCACTGCTGCCGAGTCATTGCGGCTCTGATTCAGCCCATTCAGCACACGAACTACTCAGCTACCCATTGACAATCTTGGGCTTCGTCTCGGAGTCTGCATGAGCGTGAGCAAGCGTTCTCACTGGAGAATATGCCGCCACGTGTTCTAAACGACGTTTCCTGCGATTATGCCGATTGTTCCACTTCGGTATGAAGACAGCGTGGACAAGGACGTGGAGACAAAATCGATGCTGATGACACCACGAGAGCAGGGCGAAACGCGACGTAGAAATACCCTTTTTTTCAGATACAGATCAGTGAGGATGAGGGGGACTAAACTAAGGTTACGGAGATCCAATCAGGTCAGAGACTATCTATGATAGGGCTTTGTCCTTTCAGCATCTACCAGGCCCGGGAGATACAGACACCTGCAGCGTTGGTCAGGGAATTTTATCAAAGTTCTCAGAACTACTTTCATTCAGTGGATAAACACAATTCTGTGGCATGAATCTACAGCACAGTCAAGGAGATGGTTGGACTGAGCAATCCCTCAAATAGCCTCTGATGTAAACAGAACCTACGACCTTCTAGGAAATGTAAACGGTAATAATTCAGAAACGAACAATTCAGTGATCTACAAACTACAGTGCTGCCATGGTTGTCACTGGGTTTAGGACGGAAAGTGGATGATCCAGCCCAATAATGTCCATACTTGTGCGACTTTTCAGTCACCGTGGATGCTTGCCCAGAAGTTTTGACTTGCTTTGGGATCACTATTATTGGAAGATGCATGTTCATGAGAGGGTGGCTCAGATTGTCTGATCAACAGCGCTGGTGTCTGTGTCTCTCGAGACAACTGTAGATTGAAATAGTTGTGATTTTGACGAGGGAAAGCAATCAATATGATCTTAGATTAGAGAGAGAGAGAGAGAGAGAGAGAGAGAGAGAGAGAGAGAGAGAGAGAGAGAGAGAGAGAGAGAGAGAGAGAGAGAGAGAGAGAGAGGAGGAGCGGGATAAGAAAAAAAAAAAGAAAACACAAGGCCCACGATAAAGAAAAAAAATATACAGAAGAACAACATCAAATGTAAGTATTGATCTATGACACCCATGGCATGTGGATAGGGGCTTGCCATTGAGCTGCCTCTGTAAGAGGCTCGCCATTGAGCTGCCTCTGTAAGAGGCTCGCCATTAAACTGCCTCTGTAAGAGGCTCGCCATTAAACTGCCTCTGTAAGAAGTCGCCAAGAGCTGCCTCTGTAAGAGGCGCCATTGAGCTGCCTCTGTAAGAAGCTCGCCATGCCTGTAAGAGCTGCCCTGAGCTGCCTCTGTAAGAGGCTCGGCATTGCCATTAAGAGCTGCCTTGAGCTGCCTCTGTAAGAGGCTCGCCATGAAGCTGCCTCTGTAAAGTAAGAGGCTCGCCATTGAGCTGCCTCTGTAAGAGGCTCGCCATTGAGCTGCCTCTGTAAGAGGCTCTGCCAGGCTCGCCATTGAACTGCCTCTGTAAGAGGCTCGCCATTGAACTGCCCCTGTAAGAGGCTCGCCATTAAACTGCCTCTGTAAGAGGCTCTGTAAGAGGCTTGCCATTGAGCTGCCTCTGTAAGAGGCTCGCCTGCCTCTGTAAGAGGCTTGACAGTGAGCTGAGCTGCCTCTGTAAGAGGCTCGCCATTGAACTGCCTCTGTAAGAGGCTCGCCATTTAAGCTGCCTCTGTAAGAGGCTTGCCATTGAGCTGCCTCTGTAAGAGGCTTGCCATTAAACTGCCTCTGTAAGAGGCTCGCCATTAAACTGCCTCTGTAAGAGGCTTGACATTGAGCTGCCTCTGTAAGAGGCTTGCTGACATTTGCTGGCCACTGAAACTGCCCTGTAAGAGGCTCGCCATTAAACTGCCTCTGTAAGAGAGGCTTGACATTGAGCTGCCTCTGTAAGAGGCTTGACATTGAACTGCCCCTGTAAACGCCTCTGTAAGAGGCTCGCCATTAAACTGCCTCTGTAAGAGGCTTGACATAAGAGCTGAGCTCTCTGTAAGAGGCTTGACATTGAACTGCCCCTGTAACAGGCTCGTAAACTGCCTCTGTAAGAAGCTTGACATTGAGCTGCCTCTGTAAGAGGCTTGACATTGAACTGCCCCTGTAACAGGCTCGCCATTAAACTGCCTCTGTAAGAAGCTTGACATTGAGCTGCCTCTGTAAGAGGCTTGACATTGAACTGCCCCTGTAACAGGCTCGCCATTAAACTGCCTCTGTAAGAAGCTTGACATTGAGCTGCCTCTGTAAGAGGCTTGACATTGAACTGCCCCTGTAACAGGCTCGCCATTAAACTGCCTCTGTAAGAAGACATTGAGCTGCCTCTGTGCCATTGAGCTGCCTCTGTAAGAGGCATTTGACTCTGTAAGAAGCTTGACATTGAGCTGCCCCTGTAAGAGCTTGCTCTGCCATTAAACTGCTCGCCATTAAGAGGCTCTGTGACTTGTGAGCTGCCTCTGTAAGAGGCTGACATTGAACTGCCCCTGTAACAGGCTCGCCATTAAACTGCCTCTGTAAGAGGACAGTTGACAGGCTTGACATTGAACTGCCCCTGTAACAGGCTTGCCATTAAACTTGTAAGAGGCTTGACAGTGCTGCCCTATAAGAGGCTTG
Organism: Conus betulinus; assembly: GCA_016801955.1. Lineage (NCBI taxonomy): Eukaryota > Metazoa > Mollusca > Gastropoda > Neogastropoda > Conidae > Conus > Conus betulinus. The sequence continues at coordinate 153,394 of JADBJO010004595.1, forward strand.
CATTGAACTGCCCCTGTAACAGGCTCGCCATTAAACTGCCTCTGTAAGAGGCTTGCCATTGAACTGCCCCTGTAAAGGCCCCTGTAAGAGGCTTGACAGTGAGCTGCCCCTATAAGAGGCTTGCCATTGAGCTGCCTCTGTAAGAAGCTTGCCATTGAACTGCCTCTGTAAGAAGCTTGCCATTGAACTGTCTCGTGAAATACAGGTAGGGGCGTGATATTGAACTGCCTCTTCAACAGGCATGGGTCTGTAAGACCCATGCAAAACGGGTATGGCTGTGATATTGAACTGCCTCTTCAACAGGCATGGGTCTGTAAGACCCATGCAAAACGGGTATGGCTGTGATATTGAACTGCCTCTTCAACAGGCATGGGTCTGTAAGACCCATGCAAAACGGGTATGGCTGTGATATTTGAACTACCTCTTCAACAGGCATGGGTCTGTGAAGTCCACGAAATGCAAGCAAGTGGATAAATGACGTGTCTCTGGGAAGACTTAATTAACAATTTCCTCTCCTTCATCATGGTCAGCAAACAGTAAATTTAATTACCTCAGTCTTTCATCAAGAGCACACAACCACAGACGTATAGAGAAGGGGAAAAAGAGGGGGGGAGGGAGAGAGAGAGAGAGAGAGAGACAGACAGACAGAGAGACAGACAGAGGGAGACAGAGACAGACAGAGAGGACAGACAGAGACAGACAGAGAGAGAGAGAGACAGAGAGAGACAGACAGGACAGACAGACAGGCAGGCAGGCAGACGGAAGGACAGGTAAACAGACAGAGGGACAGGCAGACAGAACGATAGACATACAGAGGGAGGGAGGGAGGGGGGAAGGAGGGAGGGAGAGTCAAATGTCAATCTCTAACCCTAGCAAATATTTGTTAACCAACGCCACTCTCACGAAAAACTGTTGTTTAAGACCCCAATGGCATAACCCTAATCTTCATTCCGTTTCTTCTTCCATTCCCCAACTCCACTTTCTCACATTCTCAACCCTGTTTTCTTCCACATTCCAGTCGATGTCAAACTGTACTGACGAAAAAAAAAAAAAAAAAAAAAGAAAAGAAAGAAAGAAAGAAAAGTAAAATAAGCAGTCCATCTTTATTTAATGAACCTCCTTCAGCGAGCGTGGAAACAGGCCTAATAGCTTCGTGAAGCATTTTGGCGACGTCAAAGTAAACCTGCGCTGCTCAAATTGACGCGCGCCCCCTGTGAAGAAGTTGGGTCTAATGGGAAAATGGAGCGCCCGGACAAGGCAGCTTTTAAGGGCGGCTCTAAAATAACCTTAGAAAGCGGCACAGGGGGAGTTCGCTGGCCAAGACTTCATTTTGTCATGCCGTCAAATTACTTCAATATTGAGGGTTTTTTTTTTTTTTTTTTTTTTTTGTCGTTTGGTATTTCTCTCTCTCTCTCTCTCTCTCTCTCTCTCTCTCTCTCTCTCTCTCTCTCTCTCTCTCTCTCTCTCTCTTTTCTTTCTTTCTTTTTTGACACAAAGAAATGCCGTTGTTTTTCCGCCTGTTTGGAGCTGGTCTTACAGGAAGTGACGTTGTCAGCGTGTGTTTCCCAATTTGATAACGTGGTGTTAGAGAGAGAGAGAGAGGGGGGGGGGGGGGGGGTTCTCGGGATGGGGACACCGTAATACAATTTTACTGTCCTTTTCTTCTTTCTTTCTTTCTTTTTCTTCTTTTTTTATTTTTTTTAAGAGGAGGTGACTGGGAGGCCGGTGGTAAGGTAATGTGGCTTATAGCCAGCCGACCACGAAGGGCCAAATCAGGGCTGGGGGGTACGGGGGAGGGAGCAGGGAAGGCAGGGTTGTGACAAAGGTTAGTGAAATATGCGATAGAACATCACCAGGGTCTCCTAGCGTGCGTGCATGCTTACGCGCGCGCGCGTGCGCACACACACACATGCACAAACACGCACACATACACACACGCACGCACGCATGCACACACACGCGCGCGAGCACGCGCACGCACGCACGCACACGCACGCACACACACACACACACACACACACACACACACACACACACACACACACATTTTGAATTCCTATTAGTAACTTCCTGATTTCTCTCAAGTTTTGAATTCCAGTGCAGTTAGTATCTCTCTTTGATTTATTGCGTTAATTTATGTGTCATTATTGTTAATTATCTGCCATGCTTGCTAGTAGGCCCCAACATAATATTAGTGCTACTCTCTAGAATTTAGATCTCATAAGCTGATACATTAATTAGGACTCCTAAATGACTTTTCGTTCAGTTATATACTGATTGAATAGCCACAGACACTAATTCCACTCGTACATATACACCCTCATCCACAAATTACTCCTCAACTCCCCGGCTCACCACCCCGACCCCCAGCAGCCCCGCTCCACACACACACACAAGCACTCACGCGCGCGTGCACACACACACACACACACACACACACACACACACACACACACACACACACACACACACACACACACACACACTTTCCCATCCCCCGCCATCCCCACCCCCTTCCATCATTTTTTTAACCTCCGTCTAATATCACCAATGGTGGAAAGACTTTAAAGATTTACATAACTTGTGTCCACATTCTAAACAGATGTATAATGTAACATGTATGCATACACATAGAGGCATACTTAACTTCGACATGTATGCATAAGTATTTGCATGAACATACATTATGAAGGTAACACAATTTCTGATTGGAGACATTGCTATGTATTCCTTGTGATGCGTTCAGAATCAGACTAAACTAACATTGCTGCCTGTGAGGTTTTTCTTAAGCCCTATCTTTATTTCTCTACAGGTTGATCATACGATACGGATCGCATGGATCTGCAGAAATTACAGAAGCCATATAATTCCAGACTCTGACCTCATGTCATCAAGGAACTTCCACTGGTCAACAAGATTTTCACTTGGTTAATATTGTGTACGCTTTTAATGTCAGTAGCTTATACATTCCACAAGCATGCAATTCTGTTAATAAATGACAATTGTGATCTGTTGGAATGGGTATATATTCAATAAATCACTCTCACGGTGAGACAGGAGTAGAGATGGGGACAGAGGGGAAGAACATGGGATTGAGATGGGCTTGTGGCATGTTGAAAGACTCGGTCTTTCAGCCCAAATAGGAAGCTTAACAGCGACGTAATGCCTGAGAATGAGAGAGAGAGAGAGAGAGAGAGAGAGAGAGGAGGAGAGAGAGAGAGAGAGCGAGAGAGAGAGAGAGAGAGAGAGAGAGAGAGGGGAGGAGGAGAGAGATGGAGGGGGAGAGGAGAGAGGAGAGAGAGAGAGAGAGAGAGAGGAGAGCCGGAACTCGGGATTCGGAAGAATGGATACACGTTATCATGAGTGGATCAAAGGATAACAGAAGACAAGAGAAAGGAGATAACGAGGAGGATGAGAGGAGAGGATGAGAGAGAGGAGAGAGAGAGAGAGGAGAGAGAGGAGAGAGAGAGAGAGAGAGGGAGAGGGCATGGAAAAGCAAGAGAGACGGATGAGAGACCAGAGAGATTAAGAGCAGAGAGAGAGAGAGAGAGAGAGAACTCGGAAACTTTAATTGTAAGGCCACCGGCTGTATATAATGGATACACGTTATCATGAGTGAATCAAAGCAAATAACATAAGGACAACACACGCAAAAAAATAAGTATAAATCCCATATCGAAATCAAACTAAAGTCAAGGGAGTTGCATTGGCATGTGAAATTAAGCAGACAAAAACCTTAAGACAGCAATTCTTTTACAAGAATGAAGCTTTTCTTCTTATTTAAATGCGCATATCTAGTCGTAAATGCATAAAATATATACATTGCTAAATTTCTTAAGAGCATGACGTCTTCAGATTGTAATATTCGAGCTAAGCAGAGAGAGAGAGAGAGAGAGAGAGAGAGAATTCCGGAGCTGTGGACTATCAATGCAAAAAAGCAAGAACGCAGCGTATAGATGGACACTGACAGAAAGGTCATGCATAGGTGGCAGGGTAGAGACTGCAGCAGAAAGGAGGGGGAGGGAGGGAGAGGGAGGGGGGGGGGGGGGGGAATAATGTCAGGTCAAGGAGAATAAGGAGACATCGAACCAGTCCGGATATTGCTGTGATGCTGTGTTGCAGCAGATTCTCCTTAAGACTGAGAGCCAGTGAAATGTCCTCACATGTGCAGTGCAAAGTTTCCCGGTGCCATCCGTGGTGCCAGAGTTTCAACTCACTGCACTGGCTGCAGCGTGGATCAGTGAGGCAGCCAGAGGGAAGCGAGCGCTATGGTAATCGAGTTTAAATAAGGCACTGGAAGTAAGCAGAATCTTTGTGCCTTTGCAACAAAACTACTACTCCCAACGATTGTGGCAGACTTTCTTGTTCTAAAGTTACATTTTGATATGTGTTCCATATGAATCAAATACCTAACATACACATGTTGAGATAGCAAAACAAGTGTGTGTACAATCTTATAAACAATGATCTCTTAACTGACAAAAAAAAACAAAACAAAAAAAACAAAAAAACAAAAAAAAAAAACGTAAATCAAGCACTCACATACAACTCAAAGAGCCGGACATCAGAGTGACGAGAGTACAGATCCTGGAATAATAGTTCTGAAGCCAGTAGAAAGAAAATCGTGGAGAGCGTGGCAGCAGAGAGTCCTCAGAAGAGAGCCCCCTTCAAGCGAGTGTTTCGGCCCTTATCTCCTGATGCCCTTCTGGACATGCTCATTTCCACTTAATGACTCGCGCACTAACCACTGAGCCACAGGGACACCTGATATTTGTAGGAAAGTTAAGCCTTATGAAGTTCACTTTTGTTCCTCCTTGACCAGATCCAACTTGAACACTCTCTGCCGCTTCTGCCATTGCTTTCAGGGCTTTGTTTTTTTCCCTCCCTGCAACTGAGAGCTGTTTCATGAGGCTGTATGCAGACGTTCCCACAACCCCCTAGCTCCAATTTCTGCAGTGAGGACTTTGACCTGATAGCCTTCTCTCCTCAGGCTGTTTGCCAGATCAGCATACTTTTCAGTCTTGTAGATCTGAGCTGCCTCCATTCTGTTCTCATATGGCACCGTGAGCTCGATCATGATCAGCTGCTTGGTTGACTGAGAGTGTAATACTATGTCTGGTCTCATGCCACTCTTGCTGATAATCTCTGGGTGACTATTCCATTCTGGGAGGTCTGCTGTGCACTCCCAGTCATCTGCCCCGTCCAGCAGACTCTGCCTGCATGTTCCGAGTGGCACTGTTGTTCTTGGCCATGATTCGCTGCTCCTGCCGTGAAGAATGTTGCGGGTGCTTTTGGAGTCCTGATTTTCCCTTTTGTGGTGTTGGTACTAGCCCAGACTACTTGTACAATCTCTTTGAGCACTTGGTTGTGCCTCCATGTGTACCTTCCTTGAGCCAGGGCTACTTTACATGAGCTTAGGACATGCTCCACTGTTTGTTTTTCATGGCAAAGGGGGCATGAAGGATCGTCTGTTTTCCCCACTTCACCAGGTTTGCATTTGAAGGCAGAAGGTCATATGCAGATCTGAGAATGAAGCTGATCCTGAGAGGGGCCATGTGCCAAATGTCATTCCAAGTGAGACTTCTTTGGAGTGCATTTCCCACGTTGTCCATTGCCTTGCTGGCTCTGCTGGACTGCTTTTGGAGTCTTTTTGTTGGTCTTCTTCTTTTTTCTCATCTCCTGAATCATCATGTCTCTTTTGGCTTTTCCTTTGGCCTTTGACCACCATTCAGTTTTGGTCACCCCCAGTCCTTGTCTGTTGGTCTGTGTGTGTCCTGTTATTTCTCTGATCTTGAGACTTTCTTTTGCAGAATCCATCGCCTCTTGAACTTTCCATTTTCTGCCTGTCTTCAGCTGGGGCTTGATTGCTTCAACCACCTTGTCTCCTGAGTCCTCCAGCATGCTTTGAAGTCTGATTCCCTGCTTTATATTCCTCCAGGATGGATTTCAGTGGTAGTTTCAGCTTTGCTTGGCGACAGTATAGCGCTATGTCAGTCAGACAGGGGGGGGGACACCAAGCCATTTCCTTGTGAACTTGTTGATTTTGGATTCCATTGCCTCCACTATGCTGGTGCAGATGTCGTATATCATCAGAGGCCATAGGAGCTTTGGTATCAGCATGAACTGCAGACACCAGACCTTGTATTTGCCAGGGAGCCCACATGGTCAATGGTCTCCAAGCCTTCTTCCGACATCTGTTTGGTTTCTTTTGCTCTTCGTGTGTCTTTCAGCGTATCATCATACCATCTTCCAAGGCTCTTGACTGGCTCTTCTGTTACTGTTGGAATGGTCTGGTTGGCAACACTGAAGACCACAGATTCGGCCACTTTTCCTTTCCTCAGTGAGAGACTCCGTGATTTCTTTGGCTTGAACTTCATTCTGGATGAGGCAACTATGTCGTCCAGCCTCTCCAGCACGTGACGTGTCTCGTCTTCTCTGGATGAAATCACTGTAGTGTCATCCATGAAGGCCTTGAGGGGGGGCATCTTGTATCCATCGCCAAGGTCTGTTTGTTTGTCTTGCGTTGCTTGTTGCTGCTTTCAAGATGACTTCCATTGCCAACACGAACAGTATTGGGGAAATGGCACAGCCCCCATTGCAATGCCCACTTCCAAGTTGATCCAATCTGTTGTGTACTCCTTGGTAGAGAACCGCATTGAGAAGCCATTGAAGTACTTCTTGAGCATGTCGCGGATGTTCTTTGGCACATGGTACATCTTAAGAGCCAAACAACTGTATCATCTCATGGGGTACAGATCCATATGCGTTTGCCAGGTCGAGCCACACTACGTCCAGGTCTCTCTTTTCTGTTTTTTTGCTTTGGATTGCGTCCCAGATCATTGTGGCGTGTTACACAGCCAGCCACGCCTGGAATGCCACCTTTCTGGACTGACACATCCAAGTACTTGTTTTCCATGAGGTACTTGGTCAGCCTTGCTGCCATGACAGAGAAGAAGATTTTCCCTTCGACGTTCAGTAGTGATATTGGCCTGAACTGGCTGATGTCACTTGAGTTTTGCTCTTTGGGGATGTACACACCATCTGCCGTCATCCACTGGCCGCTGATCTTCTGATTTCTCCAAGCTGATCGCAGCAGCCTGTGGAGCCACTCCAGCACCTTGGGACATTTCTTGTACAGCTGGTAAGGTATTCCGTTTGGCCCTGGTGATGATTTGGCTCTGGCTTTGTCGACCACCTTCTTGATTTCCGCCAACGTTGGAGGCTTGTCATTGAACTGTTCCTCAGGGTTGGTTGGCCACACCAGACCTTGAATGTCGAGTGGTGCTTTGCTCTGTGAGTCAGAGTATGTTTTTCTCAGATGCTGCTCAAGAACTCCTTTGTCCACACTTAGGGTCCCAGATTTTGGCTGCTCGAACAGAGTTCTGGCAAACTGGAAGGGGTCTCTGAAGAAACGCTCTTTGTGTCTTCTTCTTTTTGCTTTTCCTCCTCGCAGATTCCGCTTTGCTGAGGGCGCTGTGTTTTGCTTTCAGGTCTTCCCAGAGTTTTTCCAAGCTTGTTTTTCAGCTGGCAGAGAGCAGTCTTCATTTGCTTCTTGAGGTTTTTCTTTTGGGACCCTGATCTTGTCCATCTCTTCTTGGCGTCTGGATTTCTTTGGAGGTGTTTTCTCTTTGGGTAGTTTTTGCTCCATAGGCGTCTACATGTGGCATACACAATGTCCCCATATGTGGCTAGTTTGTGTTCCAGGGTGCTTTTCCCTATCAGTGCATCGAGTCTTTGGACGATTTTTGCATCCAGTTTCTCCCAATCTTCAGTCTCGTTTGCTCGTGGCAGGTTGAGTTTCAGGCGCCTGGCATCGAGGGCCTGTGCAAATTCCTCATCCGAAACCAACAGCGTGGATGTCCTTGGCACTGTGGTTTAAATCTGGCCTTGGTCTTCCGACGTCTTATCTGCTGATGCAGTGCGCTGCTGCTCATTCAGATGAGTCTTCACACATCCCATCTTTGTCTGTGGATCTTCATGCCACGGGTGGTAGCGAAACGCTTTCCACAGACACATGGATATTCCATTTGGTCCATGTTCGTAGTCGTTTGGGATTTGCAGTCGTGATTGGTTGAGCACCGATGGATCTAGTAGCCACATGTTGAAGGCAAAGTGGGGAGCCAGCCCACAGAGCCCTTGGTTCTGGTCTTTCCCAGTGTCCTCCGGTCTTTCCCGACGTCCTCCGGCCTATTCCCGGAAGTCAATGGTTTACCCATGCATCAGTAGAAAGACGTCAGTTCATGTATGAATCATGACCGGATCGAGTCTGGGAATGTATTTCTCAATTTTAGAAAAGGATCCTTGGTGAATAAAGTATGGTGTGGCATCACTGAGTTCCAGTTCAGATCAGGAATGGTTAGGTTATGGAAGTGCATCCCTCAGCTGCTGTACTGTGTGTCACGAGTGACTAGATGATGGATTGGTATCCTTGAAATCCACGATGAATCATGAGCGCAAAGATCACGGAAAGCTGACTCAGACAGCGAACAAGGATCGTGGCAGAACACACCTTGGCATGATATCCCTGAGTCAAACAGGGCCATGAATTATGACGTGCAATTTCTGAAGTCTGACATGGATCATGACAATTATATCATCGAATGGTATCCCCGAATGTAATGATGGAGTGTGTGTGTGTGTGTGTGTGTGTGTGTGTGTGTGTGTGTGTGTGTGTGTGTGTGTGTGTGTGTGTGTGTGTGTGTGTGAGAGCGTGCGTGCGCGTGCGTGCGTACGTGCGCGCGCGTGTGTGTGTGTGTGTGTGTGTGTGTGTGTGTGTGTGTGTGTGTGTGCGTGCGTGCGTGCGTGCGTGCGTGCGTGCGTGCGTGCGTGCGTGCGTGCGTGCGTGCGTGTGTGCGTGTGTGTGTGTGTGTGTGTGTGTGTGTGTGTGTGTGAGAGAGAGAGAGAGAGAGAGAGAGAGAGAGAGAGAGAGAGAGAGAGAGCGTCAAGGTCAAGTGGTCAAGAGGCAACCTACAGGAGGAGACGCCGCACTGCTGACGAATCACTTCGGTGGTGTTCAGTGATGGCTGTTCTGATCCAACACACACACAGGATTTCACCTGCTAGGCCCCTTAATGAAGACAGCAAACGCTTAGTCGCCAAGCCAGCAT
>JADBJO010004595.1:172500-192987 GCA_016801955.1 Conus betulinus
AACAGCAAAGGACCTGTCCAGGAGCAGGGACTTTATCCGAGTGAAGAAGGACCAGCTGACACAGTTGTACAACCACATATGGCTGATCATAATCATACCGTCTGCAGAGGAACACAGCTCTGATCAGAGCTGGTCAATGGAAACAAAGAGAGTAAAAACAAAGAAGGTTAGTTTTCAAACTTGGACGGAAACTGAAACGAATTCTACAAGGAATTTTAAGTAACTCCGCCGGTTACAACGTTTGTCCATGTTAACCAGTGGTGTCACCTAAAAATTTCTTTCAAAATTTGAAAAAAAAAAAAAAGAAAGCGCCCAGACTTCCCACAGCAAAGGCTGGTGAAGGGACACCAAGGCAGAGAACTGGTGGATGACAGGACATAATGGGTTAAAGGGTTCAGTGAATGGGTTAAAGGGTTCAGTGAATGGGTTAAAGGGTTCAGTGAAGGAGTTGAAGGGATCAGTGAATGGGTTAAAGGTTCAGAGAATGGGTTAACGGGTTCAGAGAATGGATTAACAGGTTCAGAGATTGGTTAAAGGGTTCGGAAAATGGGCTAAAGGGTTCAGAGAATGGGTTAAAGGGTTCAGAAAATGAAGGGTTCAGAGAATGGAATAACAGGTTCAGAAACGCCCCTAGAAGCCAGTAACACAAAGACAATAACATCAGTGGACGACAGGGACAAAACAGAATGAACATTTCTCAAAGGACAAGTCAGCAAAACAGTACAAAGTGTAACATAACTGAATGGCAGGACTGGATGGAACAAAGGGATCAGAAATGGCTGCACAGAGCTGCCATACAATTTAGAGGGGCGGTGGTATCAATGAGGGGACAGCATGAAACAAAGGCTTCAGAAATGACCATTCAGGCCAGTTATACGGGGCCAGAACAGCCCAGTTGGTAGAGCGCTGTACTCATGATCCTAGGGTCATGGGTTCGAATCTCCGCTGGGCCGTTTCGGTACATGGGGATTTTTCCCTCAGAGTTAACAATGGTTCTGACTCCATTTCCCATACAGTCCTTCGAATGAGACTATAAACCGAGGTTGTGTGTGTGAACGGACACCCAGCATCTCGCACACACGTAAAATCCCATCACCAACTTTTGGAAGAGAAGGCCAGTTTGGCCGTTGGTATGGATGACACGTTACGCATAGCATGCACCTTCCCCAAAGTTGGAGTATGGCTGCCTTAAGGTGGGATAAAAAAAAAAAAAAACGGTCATACACACAAAACTCCACTCCCTTTGTTGGGTAGATGGGATTAATACTTGCCTGTCTACACAGGGAGTGTCCGCAGGAGTATCATCAGCCTGCGTACGCAGAAAGAAAGAAATAAAAAACAAAGACCAGTTATACAATGCAGCGAGAGCAGCATCAATGAATGATGGGACAAAGGGTTCAGGAATGACCATGCAGGACAAGAGCTCAATACAGAGACAGCAACATGAAGAGAACTGCTGGGAAATGCTTCAATGAAGGACAACCAATGATGCATGGTTATAACAAAATGGCAAAATCAGAACCATTAGTAACTGAATAAGAATATAGGTTTTCTGGGTTCTGGATTCAACATTAGAAAAGTAGCTACAGACTCAGAATCAAAAACTTACTTGGAAAATATTTGAAGGCTTTTACCCCCCCCCCCCCCCGCCATCTACAATCAGATCCTGACAACCATTCACCCCACACAACAGTCGTCCCACCAGGCTCGCTGCCACAACAACAACAGTGAGCTGAAGAAGACAGGGTGACCGTGTCAAAATATTCTCCTAGTAAGTTTTTGATTCTGAGTCTGCAACTACTTTTCTAATCAGTAACTTATGCGTTATCAGTTCAACACAATTACTGACAGATCACCAGTTCAACAAGGTGAGCAACACATCATCAGTTCAGTACAGTGAGTGACACATCATCAGTACGACACAGTAACTGGGACGTCATACTTTGAACATGATGACTGACACATCATCAGTTCAGTACAATGAGGGACACGTTATCAGCTCAACAAATGAACGATTCATTGTCAGTTCAACCTGATCGACACTTCGCTAGATCCACGCATGACTGACACATCATACACAGGGAACACACCAATTGATACATCATACACAGAGAACACACCAATTGATACATCATACACAGAGAACACGCCAATTGATACATCATACACAGAGAACACGCCAATTGATACATCATACACAGAGAACACGCCAACTGATACATCATACACAGAGAACACGCCAACTGATACATCATACACAGAGAACACGCCAACTGATACATCATACACAGAGAACACGCCAACTGATACATCATACACAGAGAACACGCCAACTGATACATCATACACAGAGAACACAACTGATACATCATACGCAGAGAACACGCCAACTGATACATCATACGCAGAGAACACGCCAACTGATACATCATACGCAGAGAAACACGCCAACTGATACATCATACACAGAGAACACACCAACTGATACATCATACACAGAGAACACACCAACTGATACATCATACACAGAGAACACACCAACTGATACACATCATACACAGAGAACACACCAACTGATACATCATACACAGAGAACACACCAACTGATACATCACAAATTGTACTGGGAAGTCAAAGGTGCTTCAGTGATTTTTCATACAGGAAGTTTCCTTTTTCTTTATTTTCAATATGAAAAAAAAAAAAAAAGCCTTCCGTAACCCAACAGAAAGACACACAGATTTAACATTCTGTTAATTTAATATTGCCCTCAGCCTTGCTGATGGTAACAGCCTTTCCGTGGCTGAAAAAAGGAACCACTTATCGATAACATAACAATGGCAGGCTTACATAACAAAGAAACTCACTACAGGAAAAAATGAATTTGACATCACATTTCCAAATTCTGCAACTTCATTTTAACTCAGATAAGTTAAGTGATAATGGATACTTTCTTTACAAATGAAGAATGAGTCACTTCAGCTATGTCTTGGAGCCCTATCTTCATGGAATCGACTGTGAAATTATTGTGTATGTCTAGTGAGCCATTAAAGGCACTCAAAACACACACACACACACACACACACACACACACACACACACACACACACACACACACACACACACATCACACTGGCCCCTTTCACTCTCATTCTCTTTCACTCTTTCACTGTCACACTCAAAATATCCTCTCCCGCGCATTCCTCTGCTTCCCTCTCACCATCCTGTCCTCTCTCTCTCTCTCTCTCTCTCACACACACACACACACACACACACACACACACACACACAAACACACACACACACACACACACAAACAACACAAACACACACACACACACACACACACAACACAAACACAACACACACACACACGCACACACACACACACACACACACACACACACACACACACACACACACACACACACAGAATCAGATGCGGGGTGGGTTGAAGAACCATTTCTTGGTCAGTGTGTTTGTAGTACTGGGCACTGTGCGAACATCTGCCTGCAACTGTCGACTGGCCAGCTTCCGGTTCACCTTAAACACACACAGACAGACAGACAAGGATAAGTTTTCTGAAGGCTAATCCTTTAGCTCCTTTTGAGGTGTGGAGGCTGTATGTATTAAATGCAGCGCAGTGGCTGCATAGCGACAGGCAAGAGAAGACAATTTACTGATGGAGAAAAGCTGAACAGATAATTCAGAAGCGTCTTTCTGTCAACTGATTATGTCCCTTCACTTCAGATGTTGAGCTTTTCCCTATCAACAGATTATCTTCTCTTACCTGTAGCTATGCAGTCCCTGTCTAAAAAAAAAACATTCTGGGCTGTTCCCACACTTGTTAAGTAGAACGTCCAATAGAAAGTAAGAAATAAGAAAAGTAGTGTCACTTCTATGTTGAAACATTGGCAAAAAGATCAATGCAAACAGCTGCTGTTCCTGAGAAGCTGTTTTAGTGTTTGCTTCACTGGATGGTTAAAACACGTTGAACATATCAGTCAGTCGCCTTACAAAACCCTCTACTGATCACAGGCTCAGCAACACACTCTGCATGAATTAGTCCCATTCAACAGATGAAAGACCAGTGAAGGTATCATTAGCTAAAACATCACTAACAGCGACGGGCACCACTCCAAACGTTTACAACTTTTATAAACCCTGATCTGGGACCTTCATCTGAAATGATTATTGACTGAAGTTCCCCAATCAGGACCCTTCATCCGGAAGGAGTTTATATCTTCAGTGGTAGATGTGTGTGTGTGTGTGTGTGTGTGTGTGTGAAACGAATCAACTTTATGTCCATGCATAGTTTCAAGCTAGGTTTTGGTGTCTTTTTTTTTTCTCTTCACGAGTCTTGTGACTCGTTTTGTCCACGATTCTCTGGGCGGTTCGCTAACATGTATTTAAGATTTGTTTTGATTTCCACCTGCAGTCGTCTCACTTTTAAAAACAATACGGTCATAGTAATTGTAGCATTAATACTGGCTATACAGACAGAAGGGGAGAAAGGACAGGGGTTAGGGGATTGTTGAACAGCATGGCTGTAGTGGCAACAGTTTAAGAGGTGATGAGGATGGTGATAATAATAATAATAATAATAATAATAATAATAATGCAATAACAATGGCAACTAACAATGGCATTAGTTATACTACTACTAGTACTAGTGATAACAATAGTGTTAATAATTGAAGTAATGATAATAAAATTATAGTAATAATATTAAAACAACAGTAATAACAACGACAACGACAACAATAATAACAATGATAATGATAACAGTAATAACAACAACAATGATAATAATAATAGTGAGGAAAGAGAGGAAGAGGAAGAAAAAGGAGGCGTACAAGGACAGAAGAACGAAGAGAAACATGATGATGATAATAATAATAATAATAATAATAATAATAATAATAATAATGATGATGATGATGATGATGATGATAATGATAATAATCATAATGACAAAAACAGTGAGGGAAGGAAGGGGAAGAGGAAGGAGGGGGAGGAGGAGGAGGTCAGGAAGAGCAAAGAGGAGGATCTAGGAGGAGGAGGATACAACTTATGGGAGAGACAGAATCTAACAAGTATATTCACAGTTATAACAATAATCATCATTATTATTGCTATCATTATCACTATTGTCATCATTATTATCTTCACCGCATTGTATCCTTCCAAGCAGCCTTGATTTCATTCAACATCCATTTTACACCCAATTTGAGAAGTGATGCTCGTTCTTCATTTCCATTGTCCTGAATATTGTTTCTCTTGCCACTGTGTTTTACCTTGTAGTTTGTTTGTCTCTATTGTCCAGAAATTAACAATAACGTTTCTTGAAAAAAAAAAAAAAGAAAAAAAGAGACAAAAAAACTCAAAAAGCGTTAATGGGTAAAAAAATGATGGCATGAAATTAACTATTTCCCCCTCAGCTAACCCACTATATTACAAATCACTTTTGAAAATCATAATAGTTTTTCTTTTGGGGCTGATTTCTTTATTCTTTGCTTTTTCTTTTTCTTTTTTTTTTTTTTTTTTTTAGTGGTAATGTTGCCCATACAAATGCGCAGCCTATCCAGGAAATCAAGGGAGAAAACTGGCATAACGGAGTTAACAGTGTAGCGAAACTTGTATAGGCAATCGAAGTTTCAGTCTGCAAAGAGCTTCAGATTTTTTTTTTTTTTAATGTGTCAGGGATTAAAAGGCCCATTGCTTGTAAACATGACAGGCAAATTCTTTTTTTTTTTTTTTTTTTCAAATGATGGGCCCAGTTCAAAAGATTTCAAACCTGGAGAAGAAAAAGGTAGATTGTTATGACTCAAGCACCCTGATGAAATGTCCAATGTTCCTGAATCAACGTACGATAGAAATCAAATTTCTGATTGGCTATGAGACCTTACAACTTCTTATCAAAACATGTGACAGAATGGACTTATACTAGAAAGCTTAAGACCGGGTTCTGTGACCTGCAATACACACTATGACTCACCACAACGGAGCGACTTTGGCTGATTAATGTGCACCTAAAGAGTGTTTCTGACTCATGCATCATTTTTACCCATCCCTGTGTTGGTGATGCAGGAGCACCGACAAACTGAAGCTCCGAATATGCAGATGTCATATTTCCTGAAAAAAAAAAAAATGTCATAAAGTGGGGGCAAGGGGGAGCTGTTTTAACTCTCTTCAGTTCTTTCCCTTGAATTTCGATCACCGATGATTGACGGTTTTCTTCCTGGACTTATGGTATTTGAAACAACACACTTTTTGTTCTCTGAAGCAATACTTCGCCTAAAAAAAAAAAAAAAAAATGAAATAGATACACTCATCACAAAAATATTTCTATTTTTAAAAAATAACGCGCAGAAAGTTACGAAACAAAAAAAACGTCTGTCCAGCAAAATGCAAAACTCTCAAAAACTGTTGAGATTTCAAGGTGGTGTCCTGCATATGCTGGATGAGAACAGGCACCATCAAGCATCACAGACGTGACACAGAAGCATTGCAAGCTGCACCTTCCCAGCCACATGTCCAAATACAGGCTGCCCCAGTCTTCCGCTCCACCCTTCTCCTGTCCCTCTCCTAGCCATGACAAAAACAAATTTTTTTCAAATAATCCATTGTTACTATTTACACAGATGTACATATTAATCAAACAAAAAAAAAAAAAAAGAAGAAAAATGAAATAATGTGAAATTGTTCTGCACAATAAAAAACCCAATACAGCACAACTTACATATGTGGAACTTCTCTGTTGCAGCTCAGCTCTCTCCTCGATGTGATCTGAATGAAGCTGATTGACCTACTTCAGTATGTGAAATAAAACTAATCATTACTACCTCTCTAAGACCATACAATTTTTGCACAAAATGTTGTCTGGGAAAGGGCAGCAAACATGTGTCCTGACAATCTGCCTTGCAGCTGATGCTCCATCTTCAAACTGCTCAGAGTTAATTCCCCTGTTGCACTTTTGCACCTTTTAAGTCAAGACGGTTGAACAAAATGCCATCGTTACCATCACCAAAAAGTACAGCAAATCAAAATAATCCATGGAAGTGTTAAAGCTCAAACTGCAATATCAGCGGCCAAATCACATGAGGTAAGAAAGATACTGACTCAAAATATTAAAGATAAAAAGTCAGGCGGGAGATGGGGAGAGAAGGTGAATACAGAAGTTGTCTACAATTTGAGGGAGATGGGGAGAGAAGGTGAATACAGAAGTTGTCTACAGTTTGAGGGAGATGGGGGAGAGAAGGTGAATACAGAAGTTGTCTACAGTTTGAGGGAGATGGGGAGAGAAGGTGAATACAGAAGTTGTCTACAGTTGAAAAAGGACACACACTGAGCTTAATGAAACTATAATGTGTGGTTTAGTGAGGGAGGCCACAAGACCAAATAATGCTGCATTGTCGCAAAAACTTCACTGGAGTTTCATGTCACACATGTACATTTCTGACAAACTGGTATCTTGACAGTTTGATTTACTGTGTGGATGCCTTGAATGGCTGGCTGTGAACATCTGTGATGCATGTAACATCCTCCACCACAGTATGACCTGATTTTAACCATTGTTTTACAGTGGTTATAGTGAAGTCTCACTGTACGTCATCAACTGCCTTTGGACCGAGTCTGTTTTGGCTCCATGTCTTGTGGTAAATATTAATAATTATCATTATGAAGAGTACTTATATAACGCCTGTCCTCAGTTTGACAGCAAGCTCTGAGCGCTTTAAAGTCCACACTTTCCTAGACACACGGGGCTGCCTACCTGGGTAGAGTCGACCAAACAGGTGCCTGCAGTCACTGCATTCAGTCATTACGAGTCATTATGTGTGAGTCATTCAGTTTCTCATTGATAATTGCGTTGTTATGGTGCATGCCAAACTGGCTTTTTTATCGAAAGCTGATGATGGGATTGTATGAGCGTGCAAGATGTCTTGCATGCGTTCATACATGGAACCTCAGTTGACAGTCTCATTCAGAGGACTTTAGAAAAATGTCCTACCACAGGAGACTGGGTGTGGCTTTGCATGGAGGAGCCCGAGTGAGAGGCATGAGAACGATGTCACCAAACGGACAGAAAAAGACAAGAGGGACGGAAAAAAAAAAAAAATTCTATAAAAAGTGTGGAGGGCCTCAACCCAGCAGGTACCCCACCTCAGTCATCATGTCAGTCAGGTGCTCTCTGTCGGCCATGTCCTCAAACACGCGCGTCATCTCCTGGATGAAGGGACTCCCCTCCACAGGGTGTCGGTATGACACGTAGCCTGCAGGGACAACACATACAGATCATTGACAGGGTGTCGGTATGACATGTAGCCTGCAGGGACAACACATACAGATCATTGACAGGGTGTCGGTATGACATGTAGCCTGCAGGGACAACACATACAGATCATTGACAGGGTGTCGGTACGACACGTAGCCTGCAGGGACAACACATACAGATCACTGACAAGGTGCCGCTATGACACATGGACAGCAGGTAAAGCACATACAGATCATTGACAGGGTGTTGGTACGACACGTAGACTGCAGGGACAACACATACAGATCATTGACAAGGTGCCGGTATGACACATGGACAGCAGGTAAAGCACATACAGATCATTGACAGGGTGTTGGTACGACACAGCCTGCAGGGAAACCATAATTATACAGATCTGTCACAGGGTGTGGGTACGACACATAGCCTGAACAGACAACACATCAAGATCCGTTACATGGTGTAGATACAACACATACCATGCATGGACAACACACACAGACATCCGTTACATGGTGTAGACACAACACACACCAAGCAAAGACAACACACAAGAGATCTGTTACATGGTGTAGACAACACACACACACCATGCTAAGACAACACACAGCGATCTGCTACATGGTGTAGACATGACGCATACATGGAAAGACAACACACACAGAGATCTGCTACACGGTGTAGACACAACACACACCATGCTAAGACAACACACAGAGATCTGCTACAAGGTGTAGACACAACACACACCATGCTAAGACACACACACAGAGATCCGTTACATGGTGTAGACACAACACACACCATGCTACAACAACACACAGAGATCTGCTATATGGTGTAGACACAACACACACCATGCTACAACAACACACAGAGATCTGCTATATGGTGTAGACATGACACACACCATACTACACAACAACACACAGAGATCTGCTACATAGTGTAGACATGACACACACCATGCTACAGCAACACACAGAGGTCTGTTACATGGTGTAGACACAACACACACCATGCTAAGACAACACACAGAGATCTGCTACATGGTGTAGACATGACACACACCATGCTACAACAACACACAGAGGTCTGTTACATGGTGTAGACACAAAACACACCATGCTAAGACAACACACAGAGATCTGCTACATGGTGTAGACATGACACACACCATGCTACAACAACACACAGAGGTCTGTTACATGGTGTAGACACAACACACACCATGCTAAGACAACACACAGAGATCTGCTACACGGTGTGTAGACACCACACACACCACGCTAAGACAACACACAGAGATCTGCTACACGGTGTAGACACCACACACACCATGCTACAACAACACACAGAGATCTGCTACATGGTGTAGACACAACACACACACCATGCTACAACAACACACAGAGATCTGCTACACGGTGTAGACACCACACACACCATGCTAAGACAACACACAGAGATCTGCTACATGGTGTAGACACACACACACACATGCTACGACAACACACAGAGATCTGCTACATGGTGTAGACACAACACACACCATGCTAAGACAACACACAGAAGTCTGCTACATGGTGTAGACATGACACATACCATGCTAAGACAACACACAGACATCCGTTACATGGTGTAGACACCACACACACCAAGCAAAGACAACACACAGAGATCTGCTACCTGGTGTAGACACCACACACACCATGCATGGACAACACACAGAGATCTGCTACATGCTGTAGACACTACACATACCATGCTACAACAACACACAGAGGTCTGCTACATGGTGTAGACACAACACACACCACGCTAAGACAAACACACAGAGATCTGCTACATGGTGTAGACACAAAACAAAACCATGCTACAACAACACACAGAGATCTGCTACATGGTGTAGACACACGACACACATCACGCTAAGACAACACACAGAGGTCTGCTACATGGAGTAGACACAACACACACCATGCTACAACAACAAACAGAGATCTGCTACATGGCGTAGACACAAAACACACACCATGCTACAACAACACACATAGAGGTCTGCTACACGGCGTAGACACAACACACACCATGCTACAACAACACACAGAGATCTGCTACACGGCGTAGACACAACACACACCATGCTACAACAACACACATAGGTCTGCTACACGGTGTGTAGACACAACACACACCATGCTACAACAACACACACAGAGGTCTGCTACACGGTGTAGACACAACACACACCATGCTACAACAACACACAGAGATCTGCGACGTGGTGTAGACACAACACACACCATGCTACGACAACAGATACAGATCTGTGACATGGTGTCAGTGTGATAAGCAGCCTGCAGGAACAAAACACACAGACTGTTTTCACTCAGCGTGCTAACTCAGCCAGCTGTGTTGGCAGTCGGCGGACTGCCCCTACCTGTGGGATACCTTTCGAAACCACCTCCCTGATCACATAAAGAAAAGATGATTTAAATGCTGCAAATCTGAAAAGGAATTTAAAGTAAATCCGCCAGAGAACAGGGACAAACAAATCACGAGACAAAAAAGTGATGCATTTCGATCTCTCAGGTCTTCTGAGGCAAGATAAACAACATTCAGCACAATGAACCAGAAGAATGAGCAATCACAGCAAGATGATGATAATGATGCGGATGATTATTACTGTTGCTATCATTATAATCATTATCATCATTAGTATTTCAACTCATATTGCCTCCTTCCCCCCCCCCCCCCAACGGCCTTGTTTTTCATTCAAAGCTCATCTTGCACAGAATCTGAGAAGGTAAGTGTTTGCTCGTTCTCCGTTTCCGTTGTCCTGAATGTTGTTTATTTTATCTTGCCCGAAGAAGAACTTTTACAGATTGAAACCTGTAGTGTTTTGTTGTGTAATTTGTGTGTCCCGGTTATCTGGCGGAGTTGAATTCCTTTTAAAAATTTGTTTCGGTTTCTGTCTGCAGTCATCTCTCTTTGACATGAACTATAAACGCAGCAGTTTTCATTATTACCCCCACGTAAACCTGTGCGAGTGGAAAGGCAAAGAAAGGGGAGGAGGGGCTGTGGAAAGGTGGGACTGGTTGCTTCCCTTTCACCCAAGTGAGAACTTTCTTGTCGCTGCGATTTCCTGTCCGTGTGTCAAAATGCGTGTTGTACACACAGGGATCTCCGTTCAACTCCTCCCCTGAAAGAACGAGCCTTCACATCACTGTTCGAGGTATTGCAGAAAGGTGATGAAAGACTCGCCCACCCTTCAACCACAGTCCGCTACTGATGGCAGCGTCTCCTCTGTCTGGTGGCTGTTTTGGACACCTTACCAAACTGATATGCAGACCCCCAACAAGGACAGTGTACATCAGCTGTCCTCTGTGTTCAACATCTTTGGAGGAATCAAAGGCAGCAACATGCTGCTAAAACCATTCAGGTCCTCTGCTAGGTTGTATCATCTTTGTTGATAAAAAAAATATGTTATACATCCACAAGAAAATGGATTTTGTATCCAATCTCCCCCCCCCCCCCCCCCCTTAAAAAAAAACCCTCCATACACAGGGATAAGGTAGGTGGTTTCCTTCTTATGTTTCACTGTGAAGATTTGGGACTGGTTGTTCCCTTTCTTTTTGTATTTTATTTCTGCCCTTCCCTCTCCAAGTTATCTCCCTTGCTCACACCGTCCTCTCTTCCCTTCACTGAATCCTCATCAAAGACAACAGTCATCATCATCATCATCATCATGATCATCATCATCATCATCATCCCCTTTACAGCTAACAAATAGCGTGGTCATCAGACAATGTGGCATGCTGTCTGTGTCAGATCAGAACAGGCACCACCACTGTGACTTCTTTACAACAGTGCTGCGTCATCTCTGTTGGGTCACCTCTTGATGACTCGATATTGATAGCTGCTTGGCAGAGAAGTCACAAGAGGGGGGAGGGGAGCTTGGGGTGGGTGGGGTGGGGTGGGGGGGGGGGCATTAAAGACGAGAGAAAAACAAATCATCACCTTTATCGTAAGTATTACTATCATCAACTTTTCCATCATCATCATTGCTGTTATCATCGAACTCACCATAATGTTGATCATCTTCATCATTATCATATTCATCGTTTTCATTAAAATCGCCTCATTCTCTTGACAATCATCACCTTCGTCCTCATCATCGTCACTGTCATCATCACCATCGCAATCACCATCATCATCATCACCATCCTCTATCTCACCACTATCATCATCATCATCATCATCATCATCCTCCTCCTCCTCATCATCATCACCCTTCTCCTCCTCCTCCTCCTCCTCCTGCCATCCTCCTCACCACTGTCCTGATCATCACTTTCCTCCTTCTCACCGATGTCATCATCATCATTATCATCATCATCATCATCATCATCATCATCATCATCACTATCATTATCACCACCCATATGCCTCCTCCCCCTCTAACCCACCATGCACGGTAGAGTGGATCAGGCAGATGTATCCCGCCATGTTAGCGATACGAGTGGAAGACGCCGTGGAAGAATTGGAAGCCAGACTGCTTCCATCCTGTCCCAGCGTGCTGTTGCTGCTGCTTTGCGTATTGTTGCTGTCGTTGGTGTTGAGCGGAGGGCATGGTTTGAACCCCATCAGCAACGTCCTCATTCACTGCACACACATACGGCCAACATCGTCATCATCATCAACATCATCATCCTTCTTTGAAAGAAAGATAAATTGTACACCACATTTCAATCCAGTCTACTGTGAGAATGGCAGCACTTCCTTGGAAACCGTGTCAATTTTGGGAGTGTAAGGGGATGGGGTGGGGGGGGGGGGGGTGAGGGTGGGGGTTGAGGGGAACACATAGGGGTGGCGGTGAAGGTGAAAGTGGGGGTGGGTTGGGGAGAAGTTGAAAAGATTCTTAAACTTTGTTTCAGAATCTCCAAAAAGCTTCTCTCTCTCTCTCTCTCTCTCTCTCTTTCTCTCTCTCCCCTTTCTCTCTCTCTCTCTCTCCTCTCTCTCTTCTCTCTCACACACACACACACACACACACACACACACACACACACACACACACACACACACATGAACACACACACACCACACACATTTATTCAAGACTTATTTTTGTTGGAAAACTTCAGATGAAAACATTCCAAAGTCTGTATATTCATTTTGTTGGCAAAGTAAGGTGGGAAAAATTGTGGAAAAAATTGTGTGAGTGGAAAGTAAACCAAGTGAGTAAGACAGGGGTGGCAGAGAACATGGGAGAATGAGATTAGTGATGGATGGTGGCTGGTTACAATAAAAAGGTTCAAGGTTAAACTTAAAGACCCTACAGCCTACTGGCCTTAGTGACAGTGAACTGTCAGCAGTTCACCGCGTCTATGGCTCAGCATCATTGAGGGTGGAACCAACGGATCTCCTTCCGCCGCCTTTCATTTTCCCTGAATGGAATCAAGTACCCATGACCCTTACAGCTTAACGCTATCAACACAGACCCTTGCTCTGCCCTATGTGCCCAGTTAACACTGCAATCGCAGCACTGAAATTCCATCAGGACATTTTGATTTTGACCTTTTTATAAAATCAATTTTCCTTAAAAGCCTAAATCCGACGGCAACTTTGTTTTTTTGTACAGTGAAATAGAGCTATCTTTCATCTTCTTGACGATGAATGGTTTTTTAAGTCAAAATAATTATCTGTTGTTGTGTGATTGAGTTGAAAATGACAAACTTTCGAGCAAGGAGCACTGATTCAGTGATTGAAGATTCCCGGCGAGTTGGTTGCTTTCCTCTTCAAATTAACCAATGAAATCGACTGTTAGTATGTTGCTAACTGGTATGATATGACGTAGGAAGGACTATATCTGTACGCTGACACCACTTCTTAAAAATTCTCTCCGGGAAATTCGGCCACATTCATTTTTAGAAGACTGTCGCTATCATTCTCGCGACGTGTCCTGAGTGACAGATTGCTTGCCGCCAGTATTTTCGCCCCATGTCGCCCAGCGGAAGTCAGGCGCCACTATCATTCTTGAGGCAGGTTGCGAAAAAGTTAAAGATCTTCCTCTCACATACTTGCATTAACCCTTTCACTGCTACAGCAGTCACTGCAGCTAGAAGGCCATAGTCACGGCTTGGCACCAAGCATTTTGTGAGTTGTTTGTGCAATTTTTTTTTTTCTTTTTTTTTTCTTATTAGGTCTTCTCTCATGTTTGGAAAGTGCACGGTATAACTCTGCATCGCTCCATCTGTAAAACAGTATACAAATGATGACAATTCCTTGAGTGTTTCAAAAGTTACAGCCTTGAAAATCTGGCATCCCACAGAAGCTATGATCACAGAAGGGCTGGTCTGTGGGAAGATCCAGACAGCGAGATTTTGTCAGTAGGGGCTATCATCAAACAGCTGTCTGCAACATATCTGCAAGTTGGTCTTTTCCTTATTTCATATGCCAGAGTGGCTGCCCCGCTCTGGAGAAACAATTCAAGTAATGAAGGGCCTGAGAAGACACTGTGTATTTAGAATCGTGTTGAATTTGCTTGCATATTTCATGGTCAAGTATACAGAGTCTATTCCAATGCTAAAAGAAAATCAACCCTACAACAAGATTTCAACAGCAGATTACTCAACATTTCAAAAATCAAAGAATAGCACACTGTTTTCTATTCATTTTCATGTTTGAAAAAGGCATTACACTGAAAGTCTTGACTTTTTGTTTGCAGAGACAAAATACATCGATCCATTCTGACATAATTTTGTTTTCACATGGGACTTGAATGCCTTGGCAAAGAAAACGAAATGACAGAATCATCGCATCAGGATTCTGTTTCTGTTCTCTGATGTAACTGCAGCCTACAGACAAAATGGAACCAAAAAAAACAGTCGAGGAAACCAAAGTTCAGTAAACGTCAAGTCAGTTCGCTGCTGGAGGGAAACTGACCTTTTGGAATATTCTATTGTAGACACCTCAGTTGAAACTTCCAAAATTGCCCTTTGACTCTCAAGACATTCAAAGAGATGTATTGCAAAAATTTTCTCTGAGCTAATGCCTTCTTCTCAACGAAAACTGCTACCATCTTTAGCCAATGCGGATTGACAACCTGTTTGAACCTACAGGGTCTGGTAAACTCATCTGGATTTTGTACAACTGGATAGGCTATCCGAGAAGTCCTGCATGTAGATCTTTTCTTAACTCATCCAGATAAGAGGTAATGGTGAATAGAGCTTCTATCCGGCCTTCTTCCTTGCTGCCCAAGTTTTTCAGATGCTTTCAGCATGGGCATGGCTTTGCACCGAAACAGTTTGGATGACAAGAAAAACAGTTGTATATCAACCGTATCACGACAACACATTCACACACACAAACACACACGCTCTCAGAGACACCCCTTTCTTTTTTCCCCACCCTTTACCTTTCTTTTTGTCTTGAATGAGGCTCCCATACTGTTTTCCTTTTCCCAGTCATCACTTTGTTGTAAAGGAAACAACAGTTCTGATGATAATGATAACATTGTTATATAATCAAACACAGAAATTTGTCCCTTTTCTGCCTGTAACAGGACACATGTTTAAGCACACAGACTGCAGTCTCACGCATTTACCTCCCCTGCAGGCCCTGAATGATAATGAGCTTGGGTTTGTGGCCATCAGGGGGCAGTTGTGCGTGCGCTGAACCTGTCGCGGATTTCCTCGTCGGTGATGAAATCTTGGGGATGACCCCTTGTTGACTGCCTTCCCGGCCAAAGATGAATCCCGCCCCGACCCCCATGCGACAGAAATAACCACCACCAGTGCGCTCACCCGCCTCAGTGGTTCGTATTCAGCAAAAGATCCAAGGAGTCCTCGGATTTTTCTGGAAGGGTAAACAGTATAACCCATGGGCCTGCCTTAAAAGACAAAAAAAAAAAAAAAAAAAGCACTAGAAAAACAAACAAGAATAAAAGTCTGGACTCACACACACACACACACACACACACACACACACACACACCACACACACACACACACACAGCGATCCTCCTATTAGTTATCAAAGGAAAGAGAGAGAGAAGAGAGAGAGAGATGATGTCAGGGTTTTCATTTCTTTACTTTAAAAAAAAAATCAAGTTCTTCAAGTTTCCCATGCACAAGTCTATTGAGGCAGATTGTTCTGTGCAGAGAAACTGGAGAAACCAAGACTTTCCTTGGCAAGATCAATTTGTAATGCGTTACGTACAGTAAAAGATTTGACATCATTGTGGGTGATACTAACACAATCAACGGGACACAACAAAGTGCCTGTCAGTATAACCAAAGCAGGGCTACAGAGGCATCACTCGGAGGGACAGTGTCTGTGTGCCAAATCACCCATATGGAGGTGGACCTTCCAGCTGACTGGAGCCAACTCATGAAGTAACTCGCCCAGCACCAAGATGGGGAAATAACACTAACGTAGGAAAGAGACTCAGGGCACTCTCTTGTTCTAGCCCAGCTGACTTATATCGGTACAACCACTCATACATTCTGATATGAAAACTCAGAAAGACGCCAGCAAATTGGCTGAGGACCATGCACAGTGCAGCGCCTTGACTGCCTCATGCATCGCAAGATGCGGGAGCATCCAAGTGTAGGTAAATAATGGTAACCTCCACCATCCAACCTCCTCCCTCTTCTCTTTCCATTCCCTTACGTTAGTCTTTTCACCCATACCACAGTCTGTACCAAGGTCAAAGAGACAAGTGATTGTGCATCTGACCTTTATTTGCACTGTTTTGTTTTGAATGTTTTTTGCCCTGCCTGAAGAAAGCCAAAAAAACAGGTTGAGATGTGCAGTGTCTCAAAAAAAAAATCATTTGTTTGTTCCTTTGTTTGCCCCTGCCTGAAGAAAGCCCAACAGGTTGAGATGTGTAGTGTCTCAAAAAAATCATTTGTTTGTTCCTTTGTTTGCCCTGCCTGATGAAAGCCCAACAGGTTGAGATGTGTAGTGTCTCAAAAAATCATCTGTTTGTTCCTTTGTTTGCCCTGCCTGAAGAAAGCCCAACAGGTTGAGATGTGCAGTGTCCTCAAAAAAATCATTTGTGTTTTTCCCTTTGTTTGCCCTGCCTGAAGAAAGCCCAACAGGTTGAGATGTGCAGTGTCTCAACAAAAAAAATCATTTGTTGTTCCTTTGTTTTGCCCTGCCTGAAGAAAGCCCAACAGTTGAGATGTGCTAAGTGTCTCCTCAAAAAAAATCATTTGTTTGGTTCCTTTGTTTGCCCCTTGCCTGAAGAAAGCCCAACAGGTTGAGATGTGTAGTGTCTCAAAAAAATCATTTGTTTGTTCCTTTGTTTGCCCTGCCTGAAGAAAGCCCAACAGGTTGAGATGTGCAGTGTCTCAAAAAAATCATTTGTTTGGTTCCTTTGTTGTTTGCCCTGCCTGAAGAAAGCCCACAGGTTGAGATGTGCCAGTGTCTCAAAAAAATCATTTGTTTGTTCCTTGGTTTGGCAGCCCCCAGTGATTCCATTTCTGCTTTCATGTTTCAATTTCTTGTGGCAGTCACCCTACTTTGAAACCTCAAACCTGTATGAAAGGGCAACACCACTACCTGCATGTGCCTCTATGAAAGGGCAAACACCACTACCTGCATGTGCCTCCATGAAAGGGCAACACCACTATCTGCATGGACCTTTATGAAAGGACAATACCACTATCTGCATGTGCCTTTATGAAAGGACAATACCACTATCTGGCATGTGCCTCTATGAATGGACTAGACCACTATCTCTGCATGTTCCTTTTATGAAAGGACAATACCACTATCTGCATGTCCCTTTATGAATGGACAATACCACTATCTGCATGTGCCTTTATGAAAGGACTATACCACTATCCTTGCATGTTCCTTTATGAAAAGGACAACACCACCATCTGCCATGTTTCCTTTATGAAAGGACTATACCACTATCTGCATGTTCCTTTTATGAAAGACACACCACCACCATCTGCATGTACCTTTTCTGCATGTATGAGAAACATGCACCCTCATAGAGTGGCCCCTAAAAAGACGAATCCAAAACCATGGAAATAAACTTGCCAAAAAACAAAAAACAAAACAAAACCAACCAACAAAAAAAGTTACCATGTGATATCAAACATCAGGTACGCTGATCATAACCGCCGCCAAACAAATGTGTATCAACCATATCAAGATCTGCTGATGATACTAGCTGAGAGAAAAAGGACTACGAAGATGTAGCCACGCTTCCAGACCCCTTTTGTTTCGCCAACATCATTATGAAAATGGAAACAGAAGATGGACTGACAAAACTGCGAATGGACAGGGAAAAAGACGTGCAGAGGCCACATCCTCGCTACACAGTCCACCAACTGGGAGGAACCAGGAGAACTGTTTCTTCAATAGCGCCCCAAATGACTCCCCCGTGGACCTTAGGGCGCAGGAAAAATGAAGGTATCGAAAAATATTCTGTCAGAGATTTTATGACAGGGCATTACTCCAACACTCCATTTCATAAAACATTCTGTATTCTAGCTTCAACCAGGCCCTGAGGGGTGGGACAGCTGCAGGGCTGGTCACAAAATTTGAGAACACTCTCAGAGATGCAACCTCCTAGTGGATGAAATTCAACTGCACCGTTCCAGTCTTCGTTTATGAGCCAGCGGCACACTCAGCTTTGGGCAGGGCAGTTTCGGGCCTTAAACAATGCTGCTGATGGCACAGGAGTTCCCAGCCATCTAACCTGCAGGTAGCAATGTTCACAGACGAGTTCCCAGCCTTCTAACCTGCAGGTAGCAATGTTCACACGAGTTCCCAGCCTTCTAACCTGCAGGTAGCAATGTTCACACAAGTTTCCCAGACTTCTAACCTGCAGGTAGCGCATGTTCACACGAGTTCCCAGCCATCTAACCTGCAGGTAGCAATGTTCACACGAGTTTTCCCAGCCTTCTAAAACCTGCAGGAAGCAATGTTCACACGAGTTCCCAGGTGTAAGCCTTCTAACCTGCAGGTAGTAATGTTCACACGAGTTCCCAGCCTTCTAACCTGCAGGTAACAATGTTCACACAAGTTCCCCCTTCTAACCTGCAGGTAGCAATGTTCACACAAGTTCCCCAGCCTTGCTAACCTGCAGGCAGCAATGTTCAGCCAGGAGCCATCTAAATCTGCAGGTAGCAATGTTCACCGCTGCCACCACAGTAGATGGTAGAAATGATGTTGATTCTTTTACAACAAGCAACAAGGTCTGTTTGTGAGGTACACAAACGTTCATGTGTTTTCGTCTCTCGCTAGGAATTTTTTTTTTTCTTTTTTCAATATACTTCAGGGCACGGTTTTACATATTAGGGCATGCCAGGATCATCTGCTAGACCTTTGGGGCGAAAGGTGAAAAACCAGGAGCTGTCATATAAAAACCCACACTCAACAGGCTTCATTCTTTAGTTACCACTGTCCTAGGTCCTGTGTCTTTCCTGTTTTCTCCATTTTCTACGTACAAGCCCATAAAAAAAAAAAGACAGTAAACCTCCAGATGATTTATGGGTTGCTAATGGATTAACATGATATGCCAAATCTTTGTTACGACTTCGTAAGATCTCTGTTTCATGTATACATGTAGAAGACTGACTCTCTCTCTCTCTCTCACACACACACACACACACACACACACACACGCACACACACACCCACACCCCACACACATATGCCACATGAATGCACATGGATAACCACACCTACACCCACCTGTGCCGTTTTGTCCCCACCTGTGACAGATATCAAAGGCCAGCTTTTTCAGCAGAAGGCACAGCTTCTCCATGTACCGCGCTGGCTTCCCGTCCGTGTGAGGCATGGTTTTGAATTTTTCGTTGTTGATGATCATTCCAGTCGCACGTGGGACACTGGTTGGTCCCATGGGTACACCTGCAACAACACCCACAGGTATATTCTGGGGAGGGTGGTGGACACCCAGTGTTTTTGCGCCCTGTTGAACAACACCTGCCAGGCCACCTCAGAGGGCGCTGTGGACAATCCCATGTTACACACCCATAACACCACCCGCCCTGATCACTTAGAGGTGTGGACACCGATGTACCCTGGAACAACACTGCACATGTAGACGCTAGAGGGTAAATGGACACATTGTTTACACCCTGTTCAACACTGCCGCACTGGCGGACCTTTAAGGGGTGTTGGACACATGTTTTACACCGTAACGAACACTTTCACATGTAGAACTCTAGAGA
>JADBJO010004596.1:10330-40330 GCA_016801955.1 Conus betulinus
TCCATTGACGTCGGCGCACGCTTGATCTCCTCCCTCCTAGAGATGACGGAATCCTTCATGAACCTGAGCAGTCCATTGACGTCGGCGCACGCTTGATCTCCTCCCTCCTAGAGATGATGGAGGAGCGGACTGACCCTGCGATGCTGACAACAGGTGCCCCCATCTCCCTCCCCACCCCACTTCATCTCCATTTACATACAGGCCTCCAATCCGGGCATGAGCGCCCACATGGGTTCTCTTCATGCGTCCAGAACTTGGTCCCCTCAGGAGACGAAGCTGCCCATCAATGTCCAGAAACTCGAAGCAGTTCGCCAGGCTCTTCCTCTGTTCCGACAGGAAGCCTCAGGAAGCCAGTCTGACTATTGACTGACTGTTCATGTACAACGCCACAATGTAAATAAGTGTTCTATTTCATAGCACACGACACACAGTTTGTCCTTTTTGCCAACTTTGAGACAAATCGTTGTCGTCGTCGTTTGATTTCTTACGTGTCTGTATATTGAAGCCGCTCTGTTGTTGACATATGGATCTTCGCATGATTTCCGCTAAACGAAACCGATAGAGCATTTTGTTGCAAATGGCTATCATATTGCATCCATCAAACCTGCAGTGTGAATGAACTCTGGCTTAGTCACTAAAACTATCTCCCTGGAGATCATACATAATCCCCACATATCATCATACACCCACACCGACTCCGTTTCTCCATCTGACTAGATTTAGCCCAACTTTTATTTTCCAATAACATCGCGACCGATTGGACTCAAGTCGTAAAGAAACACTCTCTCTGTCTCTGTCTCTCATTGCCCATCGGGGGGGGGGGGGGGGGGGGGGGGGGGGGGGGGGGCGGGATTCCTGTGGTACACGAAGTTGGCAGGTCACGTATGTTGCGCTCCGTGCTTTTTTTTTTCCTTGGAAATGTTTGGTGTTGTGACTTTACAGTCAGCAGTGACATTTGTGAGGTGTCATGCCTTCTGCACTACCGACGCTCAAGCCTGTGTGTGGAGCGTTTGCTCAGGTATTTGTCTCTCTTTATGACAAAACGGGCAAAATTATGGACAGATCTACCAGCTACCCCGAATCCAGGACCATCATCAAGGCCAAGCTGCAGAACAAGTGGAAGCAGCAGCATCCACGCCGCAGCAGAGCAGACCCGTACTACCTGCTGACTCGACGAGAGCAGGTAGTCATCTTCAGGATCAGGACAGGCCACAAACGCCTGAAACACCACCTATTTTTAAAACTCCGCATCGGCAACACAGAGCAGTGCCCCTGCAGAACAGGCAGCCAGACAACAGAACATCTGCTGCAGTCCTCCTGCCCGCTCCACCAAGCGCTTCGAGAAAAAAACCTGGCCCGATCCAATACCAGTGGCCCAGAAGTTCGACGGAGGACTAGAGGACGTGCGACGTAATGCCACCTTTGTCGAGGAGACGGGGGGGAATCCGTCTGAAGAAATGACGAACGAGACAACAACAACTGGCCTTGGAAATTATTCAAAATGGAAGGCATGGCGCGTAACTTTTGACCGTTTGGAAATTTTTGTCTTGCTTTTGGCTGACGACGTTTTTCTAATGTCTACAATTGTTGTTGGTCTTCAGAGAAAATGACTACTTTGTATTCTGCTGCAACCAGATTAGAATTAAAAGTAAATATCAATAAGACGAACATTACTGTGTGTTTCGTAAAGGTGGTTATTTGGCTCGAAATGTGAGATGGGTCTATCGTAGACAACATATATTTGTTGTCAATGCATATACGTATCTTGTATTTTATTTCACAACCAGATCAAATTTCACTTGTAGATGCCCAGACACTGCAAACAGAGCAGTCGCTGCAACACTTCACACTTTATATAAATTGATTTGTGATGGGGCTGTCGTTGGACGGACGTGGTGGCGCCCTCCGGAGGGACAGCTCACTCACGCCGGCTCCGCGACTAAACAATCATTGTCGTCAGTAGGTAGGTGGTGTCCTGCGTATGTCAGATCTGAACAGGCGCCACTGAACACCACCGAGGTGACTCGGCAGCAGTGCAGTGTCTCCTCCGGTGGGTTGCCTCTTGACGACTTGACATTGACTGCTCCCTGTGGATTGCGGTGCCGGGGCTGCGGTGGGGCCGACCGGGCTGTGGCTGTGGACGGGGTGTCGGAATGAGCGGCGTGGGTGCACTACCTTTGAGGTGGCGCAGAGGTTGGGACAGCAAAAAAAAAAAAAAAAAAAAAAAAAAAAGAAAAATTTCGCAGTGTGTGTGTGTGTGTGTGTGTGTGTGTGTGTGTGTGTGTGACAGATTCATTTTGCTTGCAGCCATTCGACCACGGAGACCATGAAAGGGTTGAACTCGAGTAGAAGCCGCAAATATGTAACAAAAATTTGAAAACAAATTTTAAAAAAAAAGAGAGAGAGAAAAAAAAAGAAAAGAAAGAAATGGACATGGAAGATTTAAGGAAACAAACTGATCTGAAAACCAACTTTCCACCCCAAGCACAAGGCTCCAAAAAGGACCTGTAACATCTACTGGTGCTCGCGTTGAAGCGCCGCGTTGCTTTAGAAGCAGAGCATAAGTTGCTGCTGGAAATAGTTCCCGAGCGGCAACTCAGACACACGCCAAAATCCACTTCCGTTCACCACACCGTGTGAATGCCGACGCTTTCACGCTTCATTTTCAAGCGTCTCGTAAGGCTCAGAGCGGAGCGTCGGCTGCTGAAGGACGGTACCCCAAAATCAACATACATGATGTTTTGAGATGCGCACGC
Organism: Conus betulinus; assembly: GCA_016801955.1. Classification (NCBI taxonomy): domain Eukaryota; kingdom Metazoa; phylum Mollusca; class Gastropoda; order Neogastropoda; family Conidae; genus Conus; species Conus betulinus. Next base: position 13,087 of record JADBJO010004596.1, read on the forward strand.
CAAGCCACGGCAACACTGACATGCGTGTGCTTCGCTTTGAAGCGTCGCGTGAATTTTAAACCGCAGCGTCAGAGATTTTTGAAAACAGTTCCCAGACGACAATCCAAACGATGTCTTGTGGCGTTCGGCCATTTGTTTTTGTCTTGTTTGTTTTGTTTTGTTTTGTTTTGTTTTGTTTTGTTTTGTTTTACAATCTTTGTTTGCGAAATCGGCTGCCTCTTTAGCACAAAAAGTAGCATTTTCAGATAAAAGAACATCGCTTTTTTTCTTTGTTTTTAAAGAGACATCATGTGTTCTCCTTTTTTTTTTTTTTTTAGAATAAAACCCCCCGCTCCTTTTCTCCAGGAATACTTTTGATACAACAGTCTCAAGAGAGGTTTACAACCATAAAATACAGCTGAACATGTACGTGTAATCACTGACCCTGGATAAACTCTTCATCAATGGGGACACGCGCTTTCTTCCCATCGAATGTTCACAACTGCTGACTGCCTGCAACCGTTTGTCCATGTCCTTGACCTCCACTACAAAAGAGAAGACACAGGTCACTACGGTCATCGCTAAAACGGTACAACCAGATTTCAATGTTCGCCAAAAAGGCCATAACCAAATATCGATCTCCGCTCGTCGTTCTGTTTATTATATATGCTTTTACACATCGCGTGTAAATTATGGCGCTGGTCTGGAAGAGTGTGTATATACTTTCATCATTAAAATTTTCAGAAAGCAAGTTCACAGACGGCGATACGCTTAGTGTATTGAGTTGCGCACCCTGCACCGCTTGACAACCAACGATTTAACGTTCCATGTGACCAAGGCGTAACTGCACGGGATGGAATTTAGCGGTCCTTTGGAGACAACAACTTTGATGATAATAAATCGGCAAATTAAATAACTGAAGGAACGACTGAAAAAATAATAAATGAGAACAGATGGAAGGAAAGAGTAACAAGAGAATTTTAAAAAAAAAGTAGAAATAATTTCTTGAAAACCGATTCGTGTTTTTAAGGTCTTCTACCCACAGATTGCTATGCTCAAGCCAGTGCGTGTATCTCTGTGTAGCACAAACAAGCACTCAAAGACGCGCTGTCATCCTAATGACGTTCTGTGACATGTCTCAAAATATCAGAATGACTTCTTTGACGGGAACAAAGGCGGTTCTGCGGTAAGAACTCTCTCTCTCTCTCTCTCTCTCTCTCTCTCCAATGACCGACTTCACACTCTTATGTCTTGACATCATGTGGTTTATAGATATAACACATATCCAAAGATCGGAGACTGAAAACACTGACAAAATATACAACATATTTAAATGAATATTTTCATATAAAAAAAAATGCCAGAAGAACTTCACTGATCAAAGATCCAAAAACAGATCCCCAGAATACTAAAACACAATGTCATAATATGAAAAGAGAAAACGAAGATCTGAAAAAGTAAACATGTAGAAATTCAGCCAAAATAAGCCAATCCAAAACTGCATCTCTTGCAGAGAAAATAAATTGGTTCGTCAGGTTTTTTTCTTTCTAAAATCTTTTCTGTGGATACAATCATACGAGAAGAAAATACAGTCCTTTAGCCAATCTGTCTACCTGCCATACATGCGGACAGTCGCTGATTCTTGTCAACATCTGCACATGCTTCAACAGATCAGGGTATTGGTCGGGAGCCAGGAGTAGGAAAAAAAAGGGAACGCAGAATGCAGATCCTGCTGTTGTACATCTATATTTGAATTTCATTCTTTTTGTACTTACTGGATGAGAATGAACTGCTGTTATCATTACTTAAGTGTGTCACTATTTACTCTGTGCGTTTTTCTGATATGAATTAGGCAACCTACAATGTTTCAACTGAACTGAGGAAAATCGGTTGAAAACTATTTGGTTAGCAACAAAATAAGTGGCAATGTTAAAAAATCTGGGTTTGGGCAGATTCTGATCCTGCAGAAACTGCTTCCTAATGATACATTTACCGTGGGAATCTAATGAATTCTCCATACTGATATAGACCGGCGAAAAGTTTCAGTTTTCTATCCAACTGGTCAAGAATATTTAAACATTAACAAAAAAAAAAATGGTTGTCGAGAGTACCCTCTTGAAAAAGAATGTGAGTTAAACGCAATCTATCCTATTTCTAAATTCGATTTGAAGATAAATGAGCATAAAAAGCATTTCTATTCAAGTCAGAATAGAACAGAAGCAAAAGCAAAATAGACCGACAGCCCAAAATAACAAAATGATAATATCAGATGACTTTGTGACAGAGGTTCATCATAGTACACGATGCACAGCGACAAACACGACTGCTTTAGTCTGGGGCCTATGGTTTCAGTTTGTTGCCTCTTGAAGGGTCTCATTTGTTTGTACGTTTCTTTTAACCCTGACGTCTAGTCTGTGACGTCTAGTCTGTGAGGTCAGCAGACCTATAACAAAAACAAGGAAAAAAGACAAACAAAAAAGCTACGCCATCAGTAAATCCACACTGATATTTTGAGTGGTGAGAGAGTGGGAACGAGCAGCTCAGAGAACTACGCCATCAGTAAATCCATACTGATATTTTGAGTGTTGAATTACGAGAGGGTGGGAACGAGCAGCTCAGAGAACTACGCCATCAGTAAATCCATACTGATATTTTGAGTGTTGAATTACGAGAGGGTGGGAACGAGCAGCTCAGAGAACTACGCCATCAGTAAATCCACACTGATATTTTGAGTGTTGAATTACGAGAGGGTGGGAACGAGCAGCTCAGAGAACTACGCCATCAGTAAATCCACACTGATATTTTGAGTGTTGAATTACGAGAGGGTGGGAACGAGCAGCTCAGAGAACTACGCCATCAGTAAATCCATACTGATATTTTGAGTGTTGAATTACGAGAGGGTGGGAACGAGCAGCTCAGAAAGAGATGTTTGGGAAAGAGGAAGGCAAGGACAGGGGATACGGGTTGGGATGACGGAAAGGGTAGAGGAAGGAGTGGGGAGGGGGCGTATATGGGCGGAGGTGGGGCTGAGGGCACTACTTGAAAATGAAATGAAGACATCGTCACTACGCGTTTCTGATGTATTTACGACCAATCTACGAAACTTAAATATGACCTGTCTATACCGACACGGAGTAAACTCAAGCAACAGGGAAAGAAGGTTCACCCCGACAACCCGCATGTTGGGCACAAACCTGTAACCCACGATCGGCAAGTATCCGCATGTGTGTCCCATGAACCCCAATGCCCCGAGTCAGCTGTGTTTGAATCCAGCTCTGTTCGTCTTACTTGTGCACGCCTCTCTATGTCGTGCGGGCTGGAAAAACCATAAACCCCACCCCCAGTAGCACCACCGCCTCTGTGGTTATTCCCGTTGATGTCCCCTTCCCCTCTAAAGGGCACTCCTCTGGGTGGCAGCGGCACGCGCCTCCTCACGTGGAAATCCTCTTCCACCGTCTCTATGATCACCTCCTGCTCCTCGCCTTTGACCTCCTCCATCAGTATCTCTCGGCGTTCACGTGCGTCTTTATCCGGGTCCGGCCTCACCCTCTCCTGGGCGGAGAACGATCCGCGGCTTCTCCCGCGGAGCTTGTTGTGGGGACCCCGGAGATCGGCTGCTTCCTTGCTGACGAAGGTCACCGTCTTTGGAGATCGCCCACCGAGTCTGGGAGACCGTCCACCTTCCTGGCCAGAGGCAAACGAGGTCCTCTGGAACGAAGGGGGGGTCTTCAGGTTCGAACCGGGGATGGGGGAGGACAGGCTGGTCTGGCCGAGCTTGAACTGCTCGCTGGCGGGCGAGGCTTGCTCTTCTACTCCTTCCCCGTCCTCATCCTCCTCGTCCTCCTGCAGGAGGGAAGGGTCGATGGGGGTGGTGTACGGCTGTCGCAGGGACTGCTGGGAGGAGGACCCGGAGTTTGGAGTAGGCGGCCGGGGTTGTGGGGGACGGGGAGGACGGGAGGATGCCGAGGCGCTGGCTGAGGGAGAGGATCTCCTTCTGCTGCATGGCGATCTGCGAGTCCTTCCACTGGAACCGCTTCTGGATGTGCTCCGCTTCCGCCTTCAGCATGGCCAGCTGGGCCTGGGGCGAAAAGAGAAGAGAGGGTGACGGACTGATCGCTTCTCTCTCTATCTCCCTTCTACAGTCAAAAAAATGTGTCTGAGGGTGTGACGTGGTAAGAAAAAAGTGGAGTCGGCGTACACACACACACACACACACACACACACACACAGAAATCTGCCCGCTGTTCTCCCTGCCTCCAACTTGTCCTTCCTACCACCTCCGTCTGCCCATACCCACCCTCACACACCCCGCCACACGAATACGTGCGTATTCTACATCATTCATACCACCTTCCCCCGACATCCCCCTCTGTGCCCTTTCTCCTCCATCCCTCCTCCAATCAACTTCTTCCTTCCATAGCCTGTGCCCCTCCTTCCCCATCATACCTACATGTCAGTTATCTCGTCATACCACCTCCCCCACCCCTCTTCTACACCCCACAAACTCCTTGGTATACCCGGAGTTAAAGAACCCCTCGGCGAGCATGTGTGTGTGTGTGTGTGTGTGTGTGTGTGTGTGTGTGTGTGTGTGTGTGTGTATGTGTGTGTGAGAGTGAGTGTGTGTGAGTGAGTGTTGTGTGTGTGTGAATATGTGTGTGTGTGTGTGTGTGTGTGTGTGTGTGTGTGTGTGTGTGTGTATGTGTGCGTGCGTGTCTGTGTGCGTTTGTGTGCGCGCGCGCACGTATATGTGTTAGAGAGAGAGAGAGAGAGACAGAGACAGAGACAGAGAGAGAAGTGTGTTCATGTGTCCTGAGGGGGTTGCTGCCTCCTCTTCCGCATCCCTCCAGTTGCGTCACCCCACGCCGTTCATTCCGGCTCCTATGTCCACAACCACACCATTCTTTGTCCTGTCTCACCCCCCACAGCCGACAGGGAGCAGACCCTGTTTCCGCCTTTGTGAGGGAATACAGTAGAGAGGCCACTACATTGCCCCCCAGCTACGTGATGATGCTCCCTGCCGCCCGTTCTGATCCACCATGACGCCGGATATCAGATACCAGGTTAGCTCCATGTCTAACGGCAACAACTGCCGCTTTGCGGAGCCAGCATTCCTCTCCTGAGGGCACAACCACGTCCACTCAGCGACAGTCCCCAGGACCTTGCCTGTATCGCCAATTTTTGACGACAGACCACAGGTATGGACTAGCACGAACACACCACAGGTATGGACTAACACGAACACACCACAGGTATGGACTAGCACGAACACACCACAGGTATGGACTACACACGAACACACCACAGGTATGGACTAGCACGAACACACCACAGGTATGGACTGGCACGAACACACCACAGGTATGGACTAACACGAACACACCACAGGTATGGACTAGCACGAACACACCACAGGTATGGACTAACACGAACACACCACAGGTATGGACTAGCACGAACACACCACAGGTATGGACTGGCACGAACACACCTCAGGTATGGACTAACACGAACACACCACAGGTATGGACTGGCACGAACACAACTCACCTCAGGTATGGACTAACACAACACGAACACACCACAGGTATGGACCAACACGATCACACCACAGGTATGGACTAACACGAAGACACCTCAGGTATGGACTAACACGATCACACCTCAGGTATGGACTAACACGACACACACCTCAGGTATGGACTAACACGAACACACCTCAGGTATGGACTAACATGAAGACACCACAGGTATGGACGTCGAAGGTTGTTACAAAAGTATGGCATGACCACATGATCTGCGACAGCTGCTTTTGATGTCCAATGAGGTTGACGAACATGAAGGGCCACATGATTTGAGACATCTGCTTATAATGTCCAATGAGGTTGACGAACATGAAGGGCCACATGATCTGAGACATCTGCTTATAATGTCCAATGAGGTTGACGAACATGAAGGGCTACATGATTTGAGACATCTGCTTATGATGTCCGATGAGGTTGACGAACATGAAGGGCCACATGATTTGAGACATCTGCTTCAGATGTCCGATGAGGTTGACGAACATGAAGGGCCACATGATTTGAGACATCTGCTTCAGATGTCCAATGAGGTTGACCAACATGAAGGGCCACAAGATTTGAGGCATCTGCTTTTGATGTCCATTGAGGTTGACGAACATGAAGGGCCACAAGATTTGAGACATCTGCTTTTGATGTCCATTGAGGTTGACCAACATGAAGGGCCACAAGATTTGAGACATCTGCTTATAATGTCCAATGAGGTTGACAAACATGAAGGGCCACAAGATTTGAGACATCTGCTTATGATGTCCACTGAGGTTGTCGAACATGAAGGGCTACATGATTTGAGACATCTGCTTATGATGTCCACTGAGGTTGACGAACATGAAGGGCCACATGATTTGAGACATCTGCATATGATGTCCAATGGGGTTGACGAACATAAAGGGTCACAAGATTTGAGACATCTGCTTCAGATGTCCAATGAGGTTGACGAACATGAAGCTATGAAGTTGCATTCTGTTCAGAGACCAAGTGACAGGGCTGTACCTGCTGTACTCTGCGCTTTTTGTCATAATGCATCCCGTCATCAACCAGCTCAGAGAGATACAGACATCTCCAATCTTAGTTAAGATATTGTTGGACCACGACCAGACACGCAGCCATTAACAGGCCAAAACCCGACTGTGTGTTCTACAAGCTTCACCAACGCCAAATAAACACACAAGATGCCGTATTTCAGCCAATTCGGGAATAAATAATTAATGAAGAAGAGACTGTCGATTGGGACGATATCAGTTACGTTTCTGAACAACTCTCGCACCTTTCCCATCGCGTACACTCCAGAATCGCCGATCTCTTGACCCCCAACACCTCCACAGACCCAGCCTGTCCCATACTCCCCCCCCCACCCCACCCCCCTCGCTCACATCCCGACCTTGAAATGTTTGGTGTCCAACATGGACGGGTCTGGGGCGCCGGTGCCAGAGGCAGCCTGGGACGAGTTGGGGCCGGTGGTACCCGGGGCCAGCTGTTTGAAGGCCTGGGCCAGCGCCAGGATGTCGCGCATGACCAGGGAGCGGTGCTTCTGCTCGTGCTTCAGCACGTCCCTCACCACCATCAGCAGGGGTTCCCTGCTGTAGCGTCGGTTCAGGAGCTTCAGCACTTCTTGCCGCTGCTCCTCAGCCTTGCTGGATCGCTCCTGCAACATGGACAGTTTGGAAGAAAAAAAGAAAGGAAGGAGGACAAAATAAAACGCTTTAAAAAAAAATTCATTCACTGGGATGTTACTAGAACTCAATTCAATGAGAAGTTAACTGGAGGAAAGAAGCAGTCTCACAAATGAGGGGAAAAGTAGGAGGATGGAGACCCCACTTCACTTTTTCAAAAAGAAAAAAAAAGGAAAAATGAAGAAAGAGAGACAAAAAGGGGGGAAAAAAAATGAAGACTGAAGCTAAGAAAAAAGTTCAATGAGAAGGAAAAAAAACTATGAGCTGCACTCTGGGGAACGTTTAGTCCAGAAGTTTTAACCTACATCGCCGTTGCCCATTGATCCAGCTAGGTGACTCCTGTCAAGTGCACACTGAAAAAAATAAAACTGATGCTTGCTCTTTGTTGAAACGCCGCCACTGGTAAATAGTTCCAACGAGAAGGAAAGAAAAGGCACCAGCTTCGCCTTATGAAAAGTTAAGCTTGAGCGGCTTCAGCACTTGCCGTTTCTCGTTATGACTGGCTCGCTCCTGTCACGTGCGAAGACTGATATAAAGGCTGCTAATCCACTTTACAATAACTCAAACTAGATGAAGAAATATGGAAGAAAATAGAACGATATTAGGAAGGTCTTCGAAAAATCAAAGGCCATGATTTTGAGCAATTTTTGCCGCTGGTTGAAACAACACTTGATCTAAACCCTATGATTGAAAAAGAAAAAAAAGAAAAAAAAGAAAGAAAGAAAGAAAAAACTTATACTGGCGGCATCTTCTTGAAAAACATCGGTACGGGACTCCCAACACTCTCTGCCGCTATTTTTCGCCCTGACCGTTTTGTTCCTGGCTTGTTCCTGTTAGGTGTGTAAATTATTACCGAAAAAAAAAAAAAAAAAAAAAAAAAAAAAAAGGGCCGCATGTTTTGAGATACAACCATAATCTCTCACACTGAAGAACTTGCGCCTCTCACTAGTGCTGATTAATTAAGAAAAGGCTGTATTCTCACTGATTACAATGAATATGAGCGAGCGTAATACAATGAGAAAAAAGAAACTAGTAAGAAAGGGTACTTTCAGAAATGTCGGTTGGGGAAATTTAGCGCTTTCTGCCACTGTTCCTCGTCCCGACTGGCCCGCTCCTGTCACTGTTGTTGACATAGGTTAGAATGTCACGTGTGTCCAGTGAGGAAGGATTGCCCGCTCCTGTCACCGCTGTTGACATAGGTTAGAATGTCACGTGTGTCCAGTGAGGAAGGATTATTGCCCGCTCCTGTCACTGTTGTTGACATAGGTTAGAATGTCACGTGTGTCCAGTGAGGAAGGATTGCCCGCTCCTGTCACTGTTGTTGACATAGGTTAGAATGTCACGTGTGTCCAGTGAGGAAGGATTGCCCGCTCCTGTCACTGTTGTTGACATAGGTTAGAATGTCACGTGTGTCCAGTGAGGAAGGATTGCCCGCTCCTGTCACCGCTGTTGTTGACATAGGTTAGAAATGTCACGTGTGTCCAGTGAGGAAGGATTGCCCGCTCCTGTCACTGTTGTTGACATAGGTTAGATGTCACGTGTGTCCAGTGAGGAAGGATTGCCGCGCTCCTGTCACTGCTGTTGACATAGGTTAGAATGTCACGTGTGTCCAGTGAGGAAGGATTGCCCCGCTCCTGTCACCGCTGTTGACATAGGTTAGAATGTCACGTGTGTCCAGTGAGGAAGGATTGCCCGCTCCTGTCACCGCTGTTGACATAGGTTAGAATGTCACGTGTGTCCAGTGTGAGGAAGGATTGCCCGCTCCTGTCACCGCTGTTGACATAGGTTAGAATGTCACGTGTGTCCAGTGAGGAAGGATTGCCCGCTCCTGTCACCGCTGTTGACATAGGTTAGAATGTCACGTGTGTCCAGTGAGGAAGGATTGCCCGCTCCTGTCACCGCTGTTGACATAGGTTAGAATGTCACGTGTGTCCAGTGAGGAAGGATTGCCCGCTCCTGTCACCGCTGTTGACATAGGTTAGAATGTCACGTGTGTCCAGTGTGAGGAAGGATTGCCCGCTCCTGTCACCGCTGTTTGACATAGGTTAGAATGTCACGTGTGTCCAGTGAGGAAGGATTGCCCGCTCCTGTCACCGCTGTTGACATAGGTTAGAATGTCACGTGTGTCCAGTGAGGAAGGATTGCCCGCTCCTGTCACCGCTGTTGACATAGGTTAGAATGTCACGTGTGTCCAGTGAGGAAGGATTGCCCGCTCCTGTCACCGCTGTTGACATAGGTTAGAATGTCACGTGTGTCCAGTGAGGAAGGATTGCCCGCTCCTGTCACCGCTGTTGACATAGGTTAGAATGTCACGTGTGTCCAGTGAGGAAGGATTGCCCGCTCCTGTCACCGCTGTTGACATAGGTTAGAATGTCACGTGTGTCCAGTGAGGAAGGATTGTCCAGTGCCCGCTCCTGTCACCGCTGTGTTGACATAGGTTAAATGTCACGTGTGTCCAGTGAGGAAGGATTGCCCGCTCCTGTCACCGCTGTTGACATAGGTTAGAATGTCACGTGTGTCCAGTGAGGAAGGATTGCCCGCTCCTGTCACCGCTGTTGACATAGGTTAGAATGTCACGTGTGTCCAGTGAGGAAGGATTGCCCGCTCCTGTCACCGCTGTTGACATAGGTTAGAATGTCACGTGTGTCCAGTGAGGAAGGATTGCCCGCTCCTGTCACCGCTGTTGACATAGGTTAGAATGTCACGTGTGTCCAGTGAGGAAGGATTGCCCGCTCCTGTCACCGCTGTGTAGGTTAGAATGTCACGTGTGTCCAGTGAGGAAGGATTGCCCGCTCCTGTCACTGTTGTTGACATAGGTTAGAATGTCACGTGTGTCCAGTGAGGAAGGATTGCCCGCTCCTGTCACTGTTGTTGACATAGGTTAGAATGTCACGTGTGTCCAGTGAGGAAGGATTGCCCGCTTGCCCGCTCTCCTGTCACTGCTGTTGACATAGGTTAGAATGTCACGTGTGTCCAGTGAGGAAGGATTGCCCGCTCCTGTCCTGTCACTGTTGTTGACATAGGTTAGAATGTCACGTGTGTCCAGTGAGGAAGGATTGCCCGCTCCTGTCACCGCTGTTGACATAGACATGTGTCCAGTAGGAATGTCACGTGTGTGTGTCCAGTGAGGAAGGATTATTGTCCTGGACTGGATTTAGAATGCCCGCTCCTGTCAGGATTGCCCGCTGTTGACATAGGTTGTTGACATAGGTTACGTCACGTGTGTCCAGTGAGGAAGGATTGCCCGCTCCTGTCACCGTTGTTGACATAGGTTAGAATGTCACGTGTGTCCAGTGAGGAAGGATTGCCCGCTCCTGTCACCGCTGTTGACATAGGTAGGTCACGTGTGTCCAGTGAGAATGTCACCTGTGTGTCCAGTGAGGAAGGATTGCCCGCTCCTGTCACTGCTGTTGACATAGGTTAGAATGTCACGTGTGTCCAGTGAGGAAGGATTGCCCGCTCCTGTCACCGCTGTTGACATAGGTTAGAATGTCACGTGTGTCCAGTGAGGAAGGATTGCCCGCTCCTGTCACTGCTGTTGACATAGTTGTCCAGAATGTCACGTGTGTCCAGTGAGGAAGGATTGCCCGCTCCCGCTCCTGTCACTGTTGTTGACATAGGTTAGAATGTCACGTGTGTCCAGTGAGGAAGGATTGCCCGCTCCTGTCACTGTTGTTGACATAGGTTAGAATGTCACGTGTGTCCAGTGAGGAAGATTGCCCGCTCCTGTCACTGCTGTTGACATAGGTTAGAATGTCACGTGTGTCCAGTGAGGAAGGATGCCCGCTCCTGTCACCGTGACATAGAGAATGGATTGCCCGCTCCTGTCACTGTTGTTGACATAGGTTAGAATGTCACGTGTGTCCAGTGAGGAAGGATTGCCCGCTCCTGTCACTGCTGTTGACATAGGTTAGAATGTCACGTGTGTCCAGTGAGGAAGGATTATTGCCCGCTCCTGTCACTGCTGTTGACACAGGTTAGAATGTCACGTGTGTCCAGTGAGGAAGGATTATTGCCCGCTCCTGTCACTGCTGTTGACATAGGTTAGAATGTCACGTGTGTCCAGTGAGGAAGGATTGCCCGCTCCTGTCACTGCTGTTGACATAGGTTAGAATGTCACGTGTGTCCAGTGAGGAAGGATTGCCCGCTCCTGTCACTGCTGTTGACATAGGTTAGAAATGTCACGTGTGTCCAGTGAGGAAGGATTGCCCGCTCCTGTCACTGCTGTTGACATAGGTTAGAATGTCACGTGTGTCCAGTGAGGAAGGATTGCCCGCTCCTGCCCTGCTGTTGACATAGGTTAGAATGTCACGTGTGTCCAGTGAGGAAGGATTGCCGGCTCCTGTCACTGTGTTAACATAGGTTAGGAATGTCAGGAAGTGCCGGCTGTGTAATTCAGTGAGGAAGGATTGCCCGCTCCTGTCACTGTTCACGTGTTGACATAGGTTAGAATGTCACGTGTGTCCAGTGAGGAAGGATTGCCCGCTCCTGTCACTGCTGTTGACATAGGTTAGAATGTCACGTGTGTCCAGTGAGGAAGGATTGCCGGCTCCTGTCACTGCTGTTGACATAGGTTGGAATGTCACGTGTGTCCAGTGAGGAAGGATTGCCCGCTCCTGTCACTGCTGTTGACATAGGTTAGAATGTCACGTGTGTCCAGTGAGGAAGGATTGCCGGCTCCTGTCACTGCTGTTGACATAGGTTAGAATGTCACGTGTGTCCAGTGAGGAAGGATTGCCGGCTCCTGCCACTGCTGTTGACATAGGTTAGAATGTCACGTGTGTCCAGTGAGGAAGGATTGCCGGCTCCTGCCACTGCTGTTGACAGGTTAGAATGTCACGTGTGTCCAGTGAGGAAGGATTGCCCGCTCCTGTCACTACTGTTAACATAGGTTAGAATGTCACGTGTGTCCAGTGAGGAAGGATTGCCCGCTCCTGTCACTACTGTAAACATAGGTTAGAATGTCACGTGTGTCCAGTGAGGAAGGATTGCCCGCTCCTGTCAGTGTTGTTGACATAGGTTAGAATGTCACGTGTGTCCAGTGAGGAAGGATTGCCCGCTCCTGTCAGTGTTGTTGACATAGGTTAGAATGTCACGTGTGTCCAGTGAGGAAGGATAGCCCGCTCCTGTCACCGTTGTTGTTGACACATAGGTTAGAATGTCACGTGTGTCCAGTGAGGAAGGATTATTGCCCGCTCCTGTCACTGTTGTTGACATAGGTTAGAATGTCACGTGTGTCCAGTGAGGAAGGATTGCCGGCTCCTGTCACTGCTGTTGACATAGGTTAGAATGTCACGTGTGTCCAGTGAGGAAGGATTGCCGCTCCTGTCACTGCTGTTGACATAGGTTAGAATGTCACGTGTGTCCAGTGAGGAAGGATTGCCCGCTCCTGTCACTGCTGTTGACATAGGTTAGAATGTCACGTGTGTCCAGTGAGGAAGGATTGCCGGCTCCTGTCACTGCTGTTGACATAGGTTGGAATGTCACGTGTGTCCAGTGAGGAAGGATTGCCCGCTCCTGTCACTGCTGTTAACATAGGTTAGAATGTCACGTGTGTCCAGTGAGGAAGATTGCCGGCTCCTGTCACTGCTGTTGACATAGGTTGGAATGTCACGTGTGTCCAGTGAGGAAGGATTGCCCGCTCCTGTCACTGTTGTTAACATTGGTTGGAATGTCAGGTGTGTGTAATTCAGTGAGGAAGGATTGCCCGATTGCCCGCTCTGTCACTGTTGTTGACATAGGTTAGAATGTCACGTGTGTCCAGTGAGGAAGGATTGCCCGCTCCTGTCACTGCTGTTAACATAGGTTAGAATGTCACGTGTGTCCAGTGAGGAAGGATTGCCGGCTCCTGTCACTGCTGTTGACATAGGTTGGAATGTCACGTGTGTCCAGTGAGGAAGGATAGCCCGCTCCTGTCACTGTTGACATAGGTTAGAATGTCACGTGTGTCCAGTGAGGAAGGATTGCCGGCTCCTGTCACTGCTGTTGACATAGGTTAGAATGTCACGTGTGTCCAGTGAGGAAGGATTGCCCGCTCCTGTCACTACTGTTGACATAGGTTAGAATGTCACGTGTGTCCAGTGAGGAAGGATTGCCCGCTCCTGTCATTACTGTTGACATAGGTTAGAATGTCACGTGTGTCCAGTGAGGAAGGATTGCCGGCTCCTGTTACTGCTGTTGACATAGGTTAGAATGTCACGTGTGTCCAGTGAGGAAGGATTGCCCGCTCCTGTCACTGCTCCTGACATAGATTAGAATGTCACGTGTGTCCAGTGAGGAAGGATAGCCCGCTCCTGTCACTGCTGTTGACATAGGTTACAATGTCACGTGTGTGCAATTCAGTGAGGAAGGATTGCCCGCTCCTGTCACTGTTGTTGACATAAGGTGGAATGTCACGTGTGTCCTATTCAGTGAGGAAGAATTTCCCGCTCCTGTTTTTGTTTTTTTGTTGTTGTTTTTTTTTCTTCTTTTTACATAGGTTGGAATGTCACGTGTGTCCAATTCAGTAAAGAAAAAAAAAACAGAAACTAAAGAAACGTTCTCTTGATAAACGGCGGGTCAGGAATTTGAACACTTTGTGCCACCCTGACTGGCTTAATATTTGTCAGGTGTATCGCACTCACACACACACGCACACAAAACGGGCGATTGCTGCTTGTCAATTATTTGCAACGCCGCGTGGGTCAGATCCTATGAGAATGGAAGATAGAAACTAAACTATCAGCATCTTTACAAATGTCGAGTCAGGAAGCTGAACGCAGCTGAAAATGTCCAGGTTTCCCATTCCAGTGTGTGTGTGTGTGTGTGTGTGTGTGTGTGTGTGTGTGTGTGTGTGTGCTGCTGCTGCTCGCCCGGACTGACAAAGCACTGTCACATCAGCGAGGCACGCCCAGAATACTACCTGCTTACTCACTGGATGCAGCACCACATGATTCAGACTCACCGAGAACGGAAAACGTGACACAAACTCGCGGCATCTTGACAAACGTCGGGTCACACAACTTGAGCACTTTCTGCTGCTGATGTTCGATCCTGACTGACGACTTCATGCTGTCACGCCCATCAGGCGCGCACCAGAAAACAAGCGGAATACCTACCGGTTGCAACGCCCCGTGATTCCAATGGAAGGAGACGGAAAGTAGAAATTAAAGTAGCGGCTTCTTGGGGGTGAGGGGTGGGGGTTAAGAAAAAAGGAAAAAAAAAAGGTAAAAAACCGTCGGTTTCTGCTGCCACTGTTGCCGGTGGCTCAAAATGATTAACGGCTCGCACTCATAACTAGGTCTAGCTCTTTAACCACTGTCTGGAATATTTCATCTAACTTCAAACCAGCTAGAAAGAGAACGAATATATGGAGGAAATATCAGAGGTTTTTTCTAAAGTTGTCGGGGAGGAAAAAAAATGGCAGTGACACCCTCACAACAAACTGTCTGATTTCCCAGCATAAAGGGGTAGGTCAGAAACAGGATTTACTAGCTTTAAAAATGTTTTAAGAGGAAGTTTTTTTTTTAATCCGAAATTTTTAACTTTAGTGTTGGTCGTTTTCTGTGTTGTTGTTTGGATTTTAATTCTATTGAAAATGCAAGTAATCAAAGTTTACTACGAACGACGTTGTTTCATCTGTTGTGTGTGCTATTCTCTCTCTAAATCTCTGTGTCACACACACACACACACACACACACACACACACACACACACACACACACACACATACATATACACACACTCTCACACATACGTAGGCTCACACTGCCCTCCCTGAGAGAGGGGGGGGGGAAACAGTCATATTGTTAGAATATGCATGCATTATTAGATTACTCATCTGTGGTAAAGTCGTCAAAGACACAAAACAGACTGCTCATGTTTTAGGAAGGAAAAAAAAAAAAAAAGATTAAAAAGCGTTCAATAAGTGGTCCTACTACCACCACATTCATACCACGAAAACGAGCACTGACCCTCTCGTGGTTCAGCTCATAGAGAAGCCTTCGGACGTTCTTCTCCAGAATGACCAGTTTGAAGTCGTGTTCCACCAGCACATCGTCCCCCTCCCCCCCTCTCCTCCTCCTTTCCCACTCCGTCTCCAGTCTCCGCTTCACTGCCTGGTTCAGCTCCTTCGCCTCCTCTTTGCATTTCGCCAGCCTGAGAGAGAGAGAGAGAGAGAGAGAGAGAGAGAGAGAGAGAGAGAGAGAGAGGCGGAAGTTTATTCAGTACAGGCCATGGCCCCTACTGAAGGGGGTACAATACACGGACAATACACTTCTGCATAAACAGCGAATAGGTACACAATTAGATCAAAAGACATGACAGTTGACCATTAATCCATTCAGACTGGGTAATCTAAGAATACTTTCAGCTGAGTAGTATTGTACGTCTTTTAAATGCTTCATACAGAGAGAGAGAGAGAGAGAGAGAGAGAGAGAGAGAGAGAGAGAGAGAGTCTGAGAGAGAGAGAGACAGAGACAGAGAGACAGATGGACAGACAGACAGACTGAGAGAGAAAGAGAGATGGACGGGTGGTCGAACGGACGGAGAGAGAGAGAGAGAGAGAGAGAGAGAGAGAGAGAGAGATTGTTTTAAGATCGTATTATCATAAACCATCTGATCACAACAAGCCTTTTCAGTTTCAGTTTCATCACGGAGGCGTCACTGCGTGCGGACTAGTCCATATACGCTACACCACATCCACTAAGTTTTGAGACCACACTTCGCATGATTTGAAGCTGATGGATAAATGAATTAACAACAAAGATGAGAAAATTGAAGAAGAGGATCTCGTGGCTACGACTCAGCGGATGTCTGACCTACGCATTAGCCCAACGCGCTGGTCAGACCTTGAGTGCCTACCTACCATTTTGTGTGTGTGTGTGTGTGTGTGTGTGTGTGTGTGTGTGTGTGTGTGTGTGTGTGTGTGTGTGTGTGTGTAGTGGATGTACACGTTTTCAGGGTTGTCAAATAAATACTGGCAAAACAATGAGAGGCAATGTGCCTGTTTCGACTCACATGTAATCTAGCAATATCAATTTCATTCACAAACAGCACACTCACATCCTCTCCGACACACACACACACACACACACACACACACACACACACACCAGGGCCGGATCCGGGGGGGGGTTGCTTTGGTACTACAGCACCCCCCACCCCCACCCCACCCATCTCGGCTAAAAAAAAAAAACACCAAAAACCCTCGGCTAAAAAAAAAAAAAACAGGAAAGAATAAAGAAAAAAAAGCAAGCAAGCACCCCCAGTCCCTCTTTCCCTCTTTCCACTGTACCGTCATCAGCACTCCATGAAAACTGGCACACTTGTTGTGGCTTTCGTTACTGCCTGGAACGGTTTGGAATACATCAAGCCACTGACCTTGAAACTGCAAACAAAGTCTAGTGACCTTTCCCTGGCTCACACAGATGTGGGTGAAGTGACAGCATACACAGAGGGCCTGCGAGAAAGTGCAGATGCGTATTTCATCAGTGGTTCACAGAGGCTCTGGCCATGGCTGAGGCCGCCGACTTCCAGACTGACATTCCCAGGAAATGCCAGCGACAGACTCTCAGAGAAAGCCCATCCAGGAGAACACTCTGAGGAGTACTTTCGTCGTTCTGTTGGGGTCCCTTTCCTTGATGATTTGCCGAGCCGGCTCAAGCTGCGCTTTCAGAATGCTCAACTGGTAGCTGATGGGCTGAGTTTGATTCCAGCGACCCTGGTGCAGCAGACAGCCCCAGGATTCAACGTGATGCCTGACGGTCTTCAAGGACAGGCTGACTTGTGGCCGAACGATCTGCCAGACAGGGATGGCCTGGGAGCTGAGTACAACCGCTGGGTTTGCAAATGGTTGCAAATGGGCTTCGACAAGCCAGGAACAGCAGCAGCAGCACTTGAAGCGTGTGTGACAAAGCCTTACTTCCCAACATTTTCACTCTCCTCCAACTGCTGTGCACCCTGCAGATAACACCATCTGAGTGTGAGAGGACTATTCGTCGCCTGAAAAACCGTCAACACATACCTGAGGTCATCCGTCTCACAAGAGAGGCTAAATGGATTGGCACTGATGCGCATTCGTCACAACAAAGCGGTGGATGTCACTGCTGTGGTGGACGCATTTGCAACGAAGTTCCGCACACGAATGAAACTAAAGACACAGGACCTACTCTGTCAGCAGAGGTAGGTAATTTGTCTGTTTTTGTTTGTTGTTGCATTTTTTTAAAATAGTAGGCCCTTTATCCAATAACAACAGTTGTGTCAAACTGTAAATAAGTGTGTTTCAAACTGAGTTGTAATGGTTAATTTTCAGTGCTGTATGTGATATTTATTGGAAACTTTCAAAAACATCAGTAGAACAGTTTAGGTTCTGGTGTTTTGCCTTACTGGTCCCTGGCAATAGAAAAAAGTAAAGTTGAACACCGGTGACCCCCTTGAAAATTTGTCTAGTCTTATAATTTATACACATTGAAAGTGTATAAATTATAAGACATATACAGATTTTCAAGGGGGTGTTCAACTTTCAACCAGAATACACCTCAGGACAAAGGAGATGCTCTTGCAATAAGGTAACAATATTTCATTGTCTTTTGTGTATTTTGACTGTATATTAAACACAGTGCAAAACTGATAAAACGCTATTAATAATGTCGCCCCAGCTCACAGGTGATGCCACGAAAAAGCTTTTAAAATGTCAAAGACCAATTTTCGGCCGGTGGAGGGGGGGGGGGGGGGGGGGCTGTCCCCACTAGTCCCCTCACTGATGCTTTGCCCCTAGATCCCACCGGGGCCTAGGCGGCCCCTGGACCCGGCCTAAAACATTTACCAGCACCCCACCCTAAAAACTCTGTGATCCAGCCCTGCACACGCACACACACACACACACACACACACACACACTGCCTAAAACATTTACCAGCACCCCACCCTAAAAACTCTGTGATCCAGCCCTGCACACACACACACACACACACACACACACACACACACACACACACACACACACTCATAAACTAATCATCTCGCTTCTTGGCTTTCCTCGTGTGTCCCTTGTAGGCTCCCTTTTCCCTAAATGGGCAGCATCTTTGGGGAATATCCCCATTTCCGAGATTATAGGTGACCATCGACAATGTCTCCTGTATACGTTTGTCATCTTTCCTAGGGTCGTACTTGCTTTCCTTTTCGCCTTTTTTTTTCTTCAAGGATGATTACCGGGAACGTTTAGAAGTTCAGGAGCGACAGTGATGGGTGTTGAAACTTACATTCTTTTATTATGATCATAACTACATTCCTCATTCGCCACACTTCTGTACGTTTGATGTGTATTTCTGAAGCTTCTATAAACCCTTCGTTTTTTTTAAACTCTGCATACAAATGTCCATCACTAAATAGAACTGCACGGTGAGCAAGTGCCGACAAAAAAAGGAAAAGGAAAAAAAAAAAAAGAAAAAAACAAGATGCAAAGCATATAAACGTACTCACAGTTTATCCTAAATACGCGTGATATATTCCATAAAGAGTAAAAACCGTCTTGGGCTGGTGTAACCGTTAGTATTGGCTATTCTGGTAAACATCAGCCATCATCTGTGACCTATAATGAACATACTTACAAATTTTCACAAAGATCGGCCAAGAACTTTCTGAGATTTTCCATCAAGAAGAAAACCATTACGGGCCGTTAGTAACGGCTATAACAGTAAACTTAAACATCGGGCATCTCTGTGACCCATAATGAACATACCTGCTAATTTTCAGAAAAATCGGCCACTTACTTTCTGAGATATTCCATAAAAATGAAAAACCGTTATGGGTCGTTATAGCCGTTAGTAACGGCCATAACGGTAAATTAAACGTCGGGCATGATCCGTGACCCATAATGAACATATCTACAAATTTTCAGAAAGATCGACCAAGTAGTTTCTCAGACATTCCATAAAAAAGAAAAAAACTGTTATAAGCCGTTACAGCCGTCAGTAACGGCTACAACGGTAAATTAAAATGTCGGGCATCATCCATCGCCCATAATGGACATATCTACAAATTTCACAAAGTTCGGCCAAGTACTTTCTGAGATATTCCATATAGAAGAAAAACCATTATGGGCCGATATAGCCATTAGTAACGGTTATAACGTTAAACTAAAACATCGGGCATCATCGTGACCATTAATAAACATACATGCTAATTTTCACAAAGATCAGCCAAGTACTTTCCGAGATATTCCATGAAGAAGAAAAACCGTTACAGGCCGTTACAGCCATTAGTAACGACTGTAACGGGATAAACTAAAACATCGGGCATCATCCGTGATCCATAATGAACATGCCTGCTAATTTTCTCAAAAATCGGCCAAGTACTTTCTGAGATATTCCATAAAGAAGAAAGACCGTTACAGGCCGTTACAGACGTTAGTAACGTCTCTAACGGTAAACTAAAACATCGCACATTATTCGTGACCCATAATGAACATACCTACAAGTTTTCAGAAAGATCGGCCAAGTATCGCACATTATTCGTGACCCATAATGAACACCTACAAGTTTTCAGAAAGATCGGCCAAGTACTTCCTGAGATATTCTATAAAGAAGAAAAAACCGTTACAAGCCGTTACAGCCGTTAGTAACAGTAATAACCGGACAAACTAAAACAACAGGCATCACCCGTGACCCATAATGAACATGCCTGCTAATTTTCTCAAAGATCGGCCAAGTCTCCCTGTCAATGACTTCTGTGCCCTTCCTCCTCCCTCCACACTCCCCTCCCATCTTCGTCCCTTCCCTCCTTCCTTCTCTCCTCCCTCCTCCTTTCCTTCCCCCCCCCCCCCCCCCCCCCCCCCCCTTACTTCCTCTCTTCCCACCGCATGACCTGAACATCCGAGTCACGAGAGCGACGATGATACAGAGGCCAGGAAGAAGAAAAAGGGGGGATGGGGGGGGGGGGGGGGGGGGGGGGGGGCGGCACTGACCGTTCTTTGAGGCGGGTGATGGTGGACATGTTGGCATCGTGGAAGCGGCTCTGGGTGTCCAGAGCCGCCCGGTGGTCCCGCCTCAGCTGCTGCAGCTGCTGCTGTCGGCTGGCCAGTTCCAGACTGAGCGTGCGGCAGTTCTCCTTCTCCGTCTCCAGAGACACCTCCAGGTCCTTCACCTGCCGCGCATCGAAAGGAAACTGCTGTTCAGAGGAGCGTGTGGTTGTTTGTTGTGGTTGCTGCTGCAGGTTTACGGTTGCTGCAATGATCACTAAAGAGACATGGTGAAGCGGCGACAGAACTAGTAGTAGCGGAATCAGCTGAAACGGCTGCTATATGCGTTGCCGCTGCTATCGCTGTCATGCTGTCGACCTTGCTGCTGCTACTGCTGTTACCTCTTCTACTATTTCTACGACGAATACTTCTTCTACGAGAACAGAGGATGAAGAGCACACACACACACACACACACACACACACACACACACACACACACACACACACACACACACACACACACTGACAGTGACAGGCAGCCAGACAGAAGAAAACAGCCCAAGACAGAAAAGATCTTCCAGGGGTAAGGCAATGTTGCTTATAGCCCAGCAGACCGCAGAGGGTGATATCAGGGTTGTCACTCACAAGCCATTCATTCATTCTCACAACCCTTTAAAATACAACTTCTAAAAAGTACACTGGAAAATTGGTTAAAAAAATCTTTCCCCTGTAAATCCGAGTTCAGATGAAACATGTTAATCTCTTTCAAATATTAACAGATCACACATCAGGTGGGACATCTGTGAACAAGGTTTTCATGAGGTTTTCATGGAGTCTGCTGTAAAGATCCTCCTATCGTTTCCTGTACAGTGATGGCGTCCCCTGAATATTTTTATAATGGAAGTCAGTCACTTTGTTTTGAGAGAGAGAGAGAGAGAGAGAGAGAGAGAGAGAGAGAGAGAGAGAGAGAGAGAGAGAGAGAACAAACAACAGAAAAAGAGAGAGAGAGAGAGAGAGAGAGAGAGAGAGAGAGAGAGAGAGAGAGAGAGAGAAGGACAGACCAGAGAGAGAGAGAGAGAGAGAGAGAGAGACAGACAGACAGACAGACAGACAGACAGACAGACAGACAGACAGAGAGAGAATACGAAGACGATGAGGAATATTTTTTATTGAGGGTAAAATGGATACGCTAATAGGTTTACTGCACCATCCCCTCAAGAACAACAAACAATATCAAGAGAGAGTGAGAGGGACGCCCTCTGGTTCCCCACCCTTCCCTCTGGCTCCGCCAACCTTTTTCTCTTGTGAGGCAATGGTGTCCCTGAGGGCCTTCTCCTGGTTGAAGTCAATTACTTTGTTGCTCAGCGCTTGCATCCGCTCCTCTGGGGAAGTCTTCCACGCCAGCAATAGCGCCCTTTCCCGTATCTGTACACATGCACGCACGCACGCCCGTGCGCACACACACGCAAGCACGCACACACACATACACAATATCCATCTGGCTATCCATCTGTCTTTCTATTTACCTATATGTCTGTCGTCTGTCCGTCTATCTGTGTGTGTGTGTGGGTGCGTGTGCGTGTGTGTGTGTGTGTAAGTGTGTGTGCATCGGCAAACACTTGAGTGCATATTCTTACTACCTTTTAGCATCAGATCCGAGCTGGCTGCATTTGTCTGTTCCTTCTTTTTTTTTCCCTTCTGTTCTTAGTTTTTATTTCAGACAATTTCTTCGTTTGACGAGAAAAAGACTGCTATTTGCCTTGTTTCTTTACTGTGTTTTCGTTGTCTTTATTTTACATGATTTAAAATCTTTTTAATGTTTGATTTTTTTTATCTCTAAATAGCAGAAAAGAAGCAATATATAGAGAAAACCACGAAGCGATGAAACAGCACAGACGAATAAAGAGTGATAGAACGGCGGAACGGGACAGATGAAAGAAGATTCACACACACACACACACACACACACACACACACACACACACACACCGCTGAACAAGCAAAAACCCACACCCACAATGAATCCATTCATCTATCCTGATCCACCCCATCCATTCACCACCCACCCGTCCATCATCACACTGCAATCTGCGGCACTCAACTCACCTTGGCGTCCAGGAAGAGCAGGAGTTTTCTCCGGTGAGTTTCTGGGACGCAGCCCCCCAGTAGCCCCGGGAATTTGGCCAGCTCGCTTTCCTCCAGAACTTTGCCACATTCCCCTAAGGGGAGGGGGACAAAAGACAACGGGTACAAATTACTCACCGGCAGTTAACCCACGTATCCGCACACAAACGGCAGCTCTATCATCCACCTATCTCTTCCCCCAAGGAAGATCAGGATTGTCTTCTAACTGATTTCGAGCACACCGCCCCAGAAAGAATCCCTTATTAATCTGGCTGGGTCTTCTCTTCCTAGGGTGCTGGTGCCTTTCTCCCGAGAAGGCCATGCTAACGATCGAGTACGCCTGTGGGCCCCCCTACGCTGCCAGCAGAACCGTATCCTTCCAGGAATCATAGACAGATCATTTTGCGTTTATTTCGGCACTTTGATCGAATTGTCGCAAGTTAGTGTCGGCACTTCTGTCTATTTGTCACAAGTAAGTGTCGGCACTTTTATCGATTTGTCACAAATAAGTGTCGGCACTTTTGTCGATTTGTCATAAATAAGTGTCGGCACTTCTGTCCATTTGTCACAAATAAGTGTCGGCACTTCTGTCGATTTGTCACAAATAAGTGTCGGCACTTCTGTCCATTTGTCACAAATAAGTGTCGGCACTTCTGTCCATTTGTCACAAATAAAGTGTCGGCACTTCTGTCGATTTGTCACAAATAAGCGTCGGCACTTTTGTCGATTTGTCACAAATAAGTGTATTGTCATTCATGCACCAAAATATGGAATCTGCCGCAAAGAAGGGATATTTGATGCATGCGATTTCTGTGATGAAATACAGTCATGCACCCTCTTCCATCTGATGAATGAATACATACCAAATTATCGTCGGTTTTACGCACGTTCAGCGGGGATTGGGTCAGCCTGGTCACCATGAGAGCAAAACGAGAGAGAGAGAGAGAGAGAGAGAGAGAGAGAGAGAGAGAGAGAGAGCGCATGCCGATAACAAAGCATCTTCCGTTGCGTGGGAATTGTGCTGAAGGGCGCACTAGCTGGAACTGGTGTAACGGACAACACGTGCCATGCGCGCGGCTGTGGTAAAGAATGAGCAGGCTACATCCACAAGGGAGTGTGCATTGATGTTAGCTTACGGTCAGCTGTCAGCGTTGGGGGGGAGGGGAGAGGAGGGGGTCACATGCGTCAGCAAAAAGGCAGCTGGAGTACCTGCCTACCGTTCACTGGAGGAAGAGCCCAGCAGCATTGAACGCCTACAGATCCGCTTTCGCGGGGCTCTTGATACGTTTCACCTCTGTCCTCAATTCGTCCACAACTGAGAGTTACTGTAACCAACCCACTCCGTTACACTGAAGAAGTGCAGGAAGAGTTTCCACAATGACCGCTGAAATGCCTTGATATGATAAAACGGAAAGAATAACGGTATCTTGACTTGATAAAGAGAATCTAAGAATCTACAAACCTTTGAGTAGTAACGATAAACATTCTTTTTTTTTTAATGCTAATGCATCATCAGGAGTACAACAAACAAAAAGAAAACTGGTTATCTTACACAAGGTTTATGACTGCGTGAGCTATAGACGGACGCCACCGTCAAAATCCTTAACTAAATATTGGTGATTATACATGTTACATAATACTGGGCCTGCGCGCCCCTTACAATGACAATGCTAAGCGCTCAACATGCATGAAAGACAAAGCCCGTGTCAATCTTTTGCTCCAACGTCCGGCACGCTTTCCCTGCTGCGCCGATTCTTTTCAAGCCACCCGGACGTTCGCATTAGCTTTGAAAGGAATGTAAAACATGTCAAAACAAGCGTGTGGGCAAAGAAGAGGAAAGAGGGAGTGGTGAGAAGGATGCGTTGGAAGGATGGGAGGGAAGGCTCAAAATCAACTTCTGCTGCGCGCGTGGTGTCAGCATAGCATGCTGAAGGAGTTCAACCCCTCGCTTGCTTTTGAACATACCTCGCCAGCAATGAAGAGGAACCCTACTACACATCCTAAACGACACGACGTTACAGCACGTGAACCCACCTTCGTTCCACAGCAAGTCGGCCACAAAGAAGTTGCCGCAGCGGTACATCAGTTCACGGAAAACGCCGGTAACTCTTGTTGCCGCGCAGGTGCAGTGACTTGAGCAAACATTCGTTCTTTTCCTCTCGAGTTTCCGCTTCCTATTTCCAAGCAACAACAACAACAACAAACAACGAACATTGAGATACATGTTAAAAGATGAACCTTCCAAGAAAAGTAAGATTCGCAGAATGTATAAAAGAATTAGCCAGTTCACCTCCCCATGCTCGAAATTAAAGCCTGGTTTGACTTGAAGCTACAGTCAAAACATCCACACCCTCATTAAGAAGAAAAAAAAATACAGTGTGAGGGAAAAGAAAGATACAGTCTGAAAGGCGGACAGAAAGGAAGAAAGGAAGAAACAAAAGAAACAAGAAGCCAGCAAGCATGCGAACAAAATTTGTTTAATGCACGCGCGCGCGCTCGCGCACACACACACACACACACACACACGCGCGCGCGCGCGACGACATAAAGCGTAAGAAAGAAGGATGCAAACAGCCAGCCGCCGTGGCGAAGTGGCTGACGCCGTGGTCAGCGTCGCGGATTCCCAGCTGGGAGGTCATCGGTTTGATTCCCATTAGAGCCAATTTTCGGCTTTTTTTTTTTTTCTTTGTTAGTCTGTCTTTCTGCCCCCATCGGCTCCAACCCAGAGTTGAGTTTGCCATGGGCTCAGCTGGGAAGACTAGAACCACACAGTCTTGTTCCGTCCATCTAATGGATGTATCTCTGAATGTGTCGCTCGAATTTCCTGACAACACTGCAGGTGTCTGCATCTTCGGGGCCTGGTGACACCAGGATATTTTATGACAGTAAGCGTAGAGTACAACACCGACATGCAGTCTCAGAACTGAACGGAATTCCGTGGCATCATCTTCACCATCCTCATCGATCAGCATAATAATAATTTCACCAGCCGCCGTGGTGAAGTGGTTAGTGTCGCGGGCTCCCGGCTGGGAGGTCGTGGGTTCGAATCCCATCAGAGTCATGTGGGTTTTTCTGTCCCGATCGATCGGCTCCTACCCAGAGTTGAGTTTGCTGCGGACTCAGTTGGGAGGACTGGGACAGTCGAGTTTCATTTCATCCACTTAATGGATGCGTTTTCTGAGAGTGTTGCTCTAATTTCCTGACCAACACTGCAGGTACCTGTATCTCTTGGGCCTGGTCGACGCCGGGATATATCATGAAAGGACGCGTAGAGTACAGCCCTGTCATGTAGTCTCAGACCAAAATGGAAATCCGTAGCATCACCTTCCTGATTCTCATCGATCAGCATAATCTTTCAAATTTTGTGGCCCTTCATGCCTTGCTCTCATGGTGACCCTCATTTAGATGTCATCTTCACGTCTGTGGCCTTGGTTTGGTTCTGTCGGGGTCACTGGTATCGGCGAGTCCAAGGGGGCTGTCGTTGGACAGACGTCGTGGCGCCCTCCGGAGGGAGAGTTCACTCACGCCGGCTCCGCGACTTAACAATTATTGTCGTCAGTAGGGGGCTTAGTAGGTGGTGTCCTGCGTATGTTAGGTCAGAACAGGCGCCACTGAACACCATCGACCTCTGGATTGCCGGTGCCGGGGCTGCGGCGGGACCGGCCGAGCTGTGGCTGTGGACGGGGTGTCGGAATGAGCGGCGTGGGTGCACTGCCTCTGAGGTGGCGCTGAGGTAGGGGCAGCCAAAAAAAAAAAAAAAAAAAGGAAAGAAAATCAGAAAGTCTGAAATTCTACGCCCCTTCATATTCTACTTTCATGGTGATCCTAGTTTCGATTTCTCCCCACGTTGATGACTTTGGTCAGGTTCTGCGGCGGTCACTAGAACCGGCAAATTCACAGGCACTGTCGTAGAGCAGACGTGGCGGCATCCTACGGAGGGAAAATTCACTCACGCCGGCTCCGCGACCAAACAATTATTGTCGTTAGAAAGGGGCTTAGCAGTGGTGTCCTGCATGTGTAGGATTACAACAGGTACAACTGAACTCCAGCAAAGTGACTCGGCAGCAGTGCAGGTTTCCTTCGGTGGGTTGCCTGATGTCAGCTTGACAGTGACCGCTCCCTGCAGACTGCCGAGGCCAGGGCTGCGGCGGGAGAAGCCAGGCTATGTCAGCTTGATACTGACCGCTCCCTGCGGATTGCCGGGGCCAGGGCTGTGGCTGGAGAAGCCAGGCTATGTCAGCTTGATACTGACCGCTCCCGGCGGATTGCCGGGGCCAGGCTGTGGCTGGAGAAGCCATGCTATGTCAGCTTGATACTGACCGCTCCCTGCGGATTGCCGGGGCCAGGGCTGTGGCTGGAGAAGCCATGCTATGTCAGCTTGATACTGACCGCTCCCGGCGGATTGCCGGGGCCAGGGCTGTGGCAGGAGAAGCCAGGCTATGTCAGCTTGATACTGACCGCTCCCGGCGGATTGCCGGGGCCAGGGCTGTGGCTGGAGAAGCCAGGCTATGTCAGCTTGATACTGACCGCTCCCGGCGGATTGTCGGGGCCAGGGCTGTGGCAGGAGAAGCCAGGCTATGTCAGCTTGATACTGACCGCTCCCTGCGGATGCGGATTGCCGGGCCAGGGCTGTGGCTGGAGAAGCCAGGCTATGTCAGCTTGATACTGACCGCTCCCGGCGGATTGCCGGGGCCAGGGCTGTGGCTGGAGAAGCCAGGCTATGTCAGCTTGATACTGACCGCTCCCGGCGGATTGCCGGGGCCAGGGCTGTGGCAGGAGAAGCCAGGCTATGTCAGCTTGATACTGACCGCTCCCTGCGGATTGCCGGGGCCAGGGCTGTGGCTGGAGAAGCCAGGCTATGTCAGCTTGATACTGACCGCTCCCTGCGGATTGCCGGGCCAGGGGCTGTGGCTGGAGAAGCCAGGCTATGTCAGCTTGATACTGACCGCTCCC
>JADBJO010004596.1:45330-50330 GCA_016801955.1 Conus betulinus
AACTAAAGACTGGGGAGAAAAAAAGCAATGGACATCAGCAAAACAAGATTTTTTTTTTTTTTCTAAGCAGACTCGAAAAGAATCATAGAAAAGAGGAAACTACCTGTACAGAAGGATTTTTACTTTTCGCTGGGTAGAGCAGGATCAACTGAATTATGATTTGAAAGAGGTGCATCTATCATCTACTCTTTGGTTACTAAAACAGAATTCCCTGAGGACGGGGGTACAAATCATACCAAGGCCTCCACCCCAACCCGGCCCCCTGGCATTCAATGGGGGCAGTCTTGAAGGTTTACGAGTCTTAAAAAAGTACTGTATCCGCCAACCACGAACAAAGCACGACGCGTTTTGACCTCTTAGGTCTTTTTCAGGCAAGACAAACAGCTTATCCGCCAACCATGAACAAAACACGACGCGTTTCGACCTCTTAGGTCTTTTTCAGGCAAGACAAACAGCGCTCAGGACAACGAAAATGAAGAACGAGCAATCACTTATCTCACTGAATTCGGAGCAAGATGGCCGTTGAATCGGGTTTGTGAGTGTTGAAAAAAAAAATGGTGTACGTTAACTGCAGGTTTGATCAAATATCGACGACGGAAATCAAATTTTGAAAAGCAGTAGTCTTGCTAGAACCCCGTCCTCTGGGAATTCTGTTTTAGTCCAGATCGAAAAGAAGCGTTAGACTCTGTTGTTGGAGCAGAAACTGTTACTTTTCAAAAACCGTCTTGATAAAAAACACTGGATACACCTTATGTTTCAAATACTGACTTGCATTAATCAAAAATTTTTAAAACCACGCATGTGCTTTATAGAAGTGCGAGAAAAAAAGACCAAAATACTTCTCGCCAATACCCTATAATTATATCACACTGAGCAGACTAAAAACTGGGAATGCCTAAGATGCCACTGATATATGATATATGACAATGAACCGTTCAGTAGTCGATCACGACACGTATCGATACATCACCTGAAAGGATAGTATGGGTAGAACACGCTTTTCAGCCGTCCAGATCGAAGAGAAGCGTTCGACTCGGACGATCTATCTACAGAGTTGCAGGAGTTTAGAATGTGCAGGGATCGCGTCTCCGTGGACGCGGGAACAGCGGCAGAGGTGGAAGACCCTGTCTTGATCTGAGACTGCAGAGTGGATGAGACTTCCGGAGATGTGGAAGCCCCTCTCTCTGCTGGCTGGTTTTTGGGGAGTACTGGCAGAATTTCTCCTTGTAGTTTCTTGCCAAGGCCGCTCGTCGGCCATAGAGAGACGACGAAGACATAGCGACCGACATGCCTACACTCCCTCCCACTCCGTGTACTATTCACGGCATAGTTCATGAAACCTCTGCCTGAGAAGAACCATGACGTCGTGAAAGCGCTCTTGACGTCAAAGGCCAAATCTATTGTGACGTAATACCGTGAAATGACGGCGAGGCCTAAAAAATCTCATGGAACCGGAGGGAGGCGGGGGAGGGGGGGGGGGGGGGGAAGATAATCAAATCTAAATAGGTCTATTGTAATCTTGTTCTAGAATGACTCTTTCACCCTTCGTCACACCCACGCATTCCACTGCCTTTTTATATTCTGTATTTTTTATCATTTGTGTGCAACAATGAACATTAGATTACCCTTGAGCGACTAACATCAACATTTTGATTAAGGCATGGTTGTTACCAATTTAATGTTAACTGATTTAATGTATTCATGTGTGTGTGTGTGTGTGTGTGTGTGTGTGTGTGTGTGTGTGTGTGTGTGTGTGTGTGCATGTGTGTGCGCACATGCATGTGAGTATATGTGTGTGTGCATGCCTATGAGTGTGGTGCGTGCGTGCGTGTGTGCGTGTGTGTGTGTGTGTGTGTGTGTGTGTGTGTGTGTGTGTGTGTGTGTGAGAGAGAGAGAGAGAGAGAGAGAGAGAGAGAGAGAGAGAGAGAGAGAGAGAGAGAGATCTGACTACTTTTATGTGTTTTTTGCTATTATTTACCATTATACATGTATTTTAAAATTCTGTGAAATCAAGTTTGACCATTATGTAATACTGAACATCTATTATAAGTATCGTTTACTCAAATGGGTTTTGACGTCAAATGGCTTGATCATTATTATGTGCATCATCATCATCATCATCATCATCATCATCATCATCACACTTACATGCTTCTTTTAATCAAAATTTAGGTCTGACAGTGTTGTTTCTGTTTTTAGCGATTTCTGAAAATTAGTAAGTGGTGTGTGTGTGTGTGTGTGTGTGTGTGTGTGTGTGTGTGTGTGTGTGTGTGTGTGTGTGTGTGTGTTTAGTATGTGTTTATCTACATGTATGAGGTTTCACATTACAACTAAACTGATTTTGTTGGGTTTGTTGTTGTTGAGTTACCCTACTTGTTTATTGTTGGCGAGTTACCCTACTTGTTTATTGTTTTCATGTTTTTCTGATTGTACCCAACTAGAGCTTATGATTTCTGATTGTACCTAACTAGAGCTTATGATTTTCTGATTGTACCCAACTAGAGCTTATGATTTCTGAGTGTACCTAACTAGAGCTTATGATTTTCTGATTGTACCTAACTAGAGCTTATGATTTCTGATTGTACCTAACTAGAGCTTATGATTTTCTGATTGTACCTAACTAGAGCTTATGATTTCTGATTGTACCTAACTAGAGCTTATGATTTTCTGATTGTACCTAACTAGAGCTTATGATTTCTGATTGAACCTGATTGTATCAGCACTGACACGCTCATATTGTTTCAATAATGAGATGTTCGCATTGTATTAGCACTGACACGCTCATGTATTAACACAGAGATGCTTGTATAAACATCGACGCACCATGTACAAATATATCTTGGCGCCTTCACTTGTATGTATTCGCACTGGCAGATTCGTGTTGCAGCAGCACTGATACGCTTGTGTTGAATCAATGCAAATATTTCAAGAAGTAAGCAAGGACGACAACAGCGACTTAAGGGGCCCTCAGCGAAGCAAATTCAACGAGAAGGAAGAGTGAAAGGAGGAAGACGCAGAGTGGAAGGAGGAAGACACAGAGTGAAAGGAGGAAGACACAGAGTGGAAGGAGGAACACAGAGTGGAAGGAGGAAGACGCAGCAAAGCAAAACCAGCGGGAAGAAAGTGTGGAAAGAGGAAGACACAGCGAAGCAGAATCAGTGAGAAGGAAGAGTGAAAGGAGGAAGACACAGCAAAGCAAAATCAGCCAGAAGGAAGAGTGAAAAGAGAAGAAAAACAGCGAAGCAGAATCAACGAGAAGGAAGAGTTAAAGGTGGAAGAAACAGCGAAGAACAATCAACGAGAAGGAACGGTGAATGGAGGAAGACACAGAGTGAGGAGGAAGACGCAGAGTGAAAGGAGGAAGACGCAGAGTGGAAGGATGAAGACGCAGAGTGAAAGGAGGAAGACACAGAGTGGAAGGATGAAGACGCAGAGTGAAAGGAGGAAGACGCAGAGTGGAAGGATGAAGACGCAGAGTGAATGGAGGAAGACACAGAGTGGAAGGAGGAAGACGCAGAGTGAAAGGAGGAAGACGCAGAGTGGAAGGATGAAGACGCAGAGTGAAAGGAGGAAGACGCAGAGTGGAAGGATGAAGACACAGAGTGGAAGGATGAAGACGCAGAGTGAAAGGAGGAAGACACAGAGTGGAAGGATGAAGACGCAGAGTGAAAGGAGGAAGACGCAGAGTGGAAGGAGGAAGACACAGAGTGGAAGGATGAAGACGCAGAGTGAAAGGAGGAAGACGCAGAGTGGAAGGATGAAGACGCAGTGTGAAAGGAGGAAGACGCAGAGTGGAAGGAGGAAGACACAGAGTGGAAGGAGGAAGACACAGAGTGAAAGGAGGAAGACACAGAGTGAAAGGAGGAAGACGCAGAGTGGAAGGAGGAAGACACAGAGTGGAAGGAGGACACAGAGTGAAAGGAGGAAGACACAGAGTGGAAGGAGGAAGACACAGAGTGAAAGGAGGAAGACACAGAGTGGAAGGAGGAAGACGCAGCAAAGCAAACCAGGAGGAAAAGTGTGGAAGAAGGAAGACACAGCGAAGCAAATCAAAAGAAGGAAGAAGAAAGGAGTGAAAACAGCAAAGAAAGCAAAACAGCCAGAAGGAAGAGTGAAAAGAGGAAGAAACAGCGAAGCAGAATCAACGAGAAGGAAGAGTTAAAGGTGGAGAAACAGCGAAGAACAATCAACGAGAAGGAAGGTGAAAGGAGGAAGACACAGCGAAGCAGAATCAGTGAGAAGGAAGAATGGAAGGAGGAAGACACGGCAAAGCTGAATCAACGAGAAGGAAGTGTATAAGGAAGAAAACACACTGTTGCTTCGGTAGAGACCCTTTCCAGTTCGCAGGAAACTCTCTGAGCAGTTAAAGTCTGGGACCGTCAAAGTGGACAAAGAAACAAAGAAAGTTTTGAACAGTGTCTCAGGAAAGCACACTCCAGAACGAGGCATTTCTTGAAATCCTGAGTTTGGTGTGGCCTGCAGCACAACGGGGATTGCTTTGCGACAATCCGCCATTGCTTGATGAAGTGGGGAAAAAAAGTGGATCAGACAGACAGATCCAGACCATCGCTGGATCTAACAAAACACTCTATCCTGCTCTATGGGAAACGTTCCACTACTCAAACGTGTTCAACGTATTAATACGATCAGTATGGAGGAACTTGAATATCAGAAACCAGTGGATGATAGCCAATGGAATGTGCATTTCGAAACGGTAGATGTAGAGTGATTTCGACCACTTCCGACCAAAATAGCTTTGGGTGCGTTGAGGGGAAAATCGTACTTTCTGTTATGGCAACGAGGCTGACTGTACCCGCACAGAAAATGAGTACTGGATAAACTGTCCAGAAAGGAAGAGCCGCGGGGGTGTCTGGCGGTGCAGAATGTGCACCATGATTGACGGAGTAATCCAAAGTGATGGAGTCAGAGATGAGTCTTCAACACCCTGTACTTTTTCTCTGGATGGCCTAAATGCGTACGGATCAGTCCAACCTAAGACA
>JADBJO010004596.1:55330-60330 GCA_016801955.1 Conus betulinus
TCGGTAAAACGTTCTGTTATTTGGAACATGTTACTAGCAAAACATATTTGTTTGCCGCCCGCGGAGAATTGTGATTGGGGAAAACTGATTGGTTTTTCATCTGAACTGCTTCCATGCTTTTGTTAGAATCGTTTGTGACACGGGCTGAAAGTTTAACACACCTAACTAAACCGCAAAAGAGTTGAATGAAAGTTTATTTTGTCGGAAAGGTTACGAAAGCTGAAAATGGCGTCAGTCTTTGACCAGACATCCAAATAATCAAGAACACAACAACAAAAAAAACAATAGAAAAAAAAAGAAAGAAAAAACACAAACACACACACACACATCAATTACGCACATTAGTCAAATGCACTGAAACGTTTGACTCAACTCTCCGGGAACTGGCTGCAATTGTGCACCGCCTACCGCTCCTTTCCCAGTTTACTCACCTCTCTCCCTCAGCCTTCCACTCCACCTCAGCTGTTTTACAAAAATGAGATGTAAACTTGTAAATGAACATGAGGACAGTACAGAGCCTTTTTGCTGTGTGTGTGTGTGTGTGTGTGTGTGTGTGTGTGTGTGTGTGTGTGCGCGCGCGCGCGCGCGCGCGCGCGCGCGTGCGTGTGTGTTTCACTTTCAGACATTTTACATTATCACCACAACATATCAATGAGATGAACAAATGAAATGGCAATTACAACGAAGTCAGTGCCAATCATCACCTATACATAGGACATACACTTCAGCATACCGTCAAATATAACTGTAGTGTAAGGAAGACTGTAAAAAGTGTATTTAATAATGCATCGGGTAGGGGGGGGGGGGGGGGGGGGGGGGGGGGGGGGGGGGGGGGGGGGGAAGCAAGCATCGAACTCAGCACATATTTTTAGACAACAAACAAACAAATAATGCAAACAAACGAACAAGAACTCTAAATCAAAGGGAGTACACACACATTCATGTATATATATATATATATATATATATATATATATATATATATATATATATATATATATATATACGCGCGTGTGCGCACACACACACACACACCACACACACACGGAGGAAAAAAATCAGCGATAGACAACTAAAGTTGATTATGTCAAATAGATGATAACAAGAACATAATATCTCGATTTAATCGCCTTTTTGCTGTTTGTGTTACTACGGATGACTTAAACGCTCTGCACACACACACACACACACACACACACACACACACACACACACACACACACACACACACAGAGAAGTGCGCGCGAGCACGCACGCACGCACGCACGCACGCACGCACGCACGCACGCACGCACGCACACACACACACACACACACACACGTAGCCACATGCACGCTCACACACACACACCTTCCCACTCCTCTTGCCATAGGAACAGGGTCAATGCGTCTGTTACGCTGATCGATTACTGTCTATTCTTGCTCATCCAACCTCGGTTTACTCTCTCTCTCTCTCTCTCTCTCTCTCTCTCTCTTCTCTCATTATTATTATTATTATTATTTATTATTATTATTCGTATTACTATTGTTATTGTTATAATTATAATGTTGCTATATTCTTCATTGTTTCTGCCATTATTAATATGTACAGTTTGTTAGTTGAATGTTGTAGCATAGCAAGGACAGATTGGAAGAATAGGCATTGCCTAAAATCTCTATCCTTGAGTAATAAAGTTTTTGAGTCTTGAGTCTTGTGAGTCTTGAGTCTTGAGTCTTGAGTCTCTCTCTCTCTCTCTCTCTCTCTCTCTCTCTCTCTCTCTCTCTCTCTCTTTCCACCCCAGTCCCTCTCCTTCTCAGACCTTCACACCAAATCTTCCATCCTCTCCTCCCTTTTCCGGTTCTGATTTTTTTTCTTCTTCCATTGTTGTCTTTGTTGTTCATGTGTGTTTGTGCTTTGTCCATGTCTTCCATTGTTGTCTTTGTTGTTCATGTGCTTACGTGCTTTGTCCATGTCTTCCATTGTTGTCTTTGTTGTTCATGTGTGTTTTGCTTTCCATGTCTTCCATTGTTGTCTTTGTTGTTCATGTGTGTTTGTGCTTTGTCCATGTCTTCCATTGTTGTCTTTGTTGTTCATGTGCTTACGTGCTTTGTCCATGTCTTCCATTGTTGTCTTTGTTGTTCCATGTGTGTTTGTGCTTTGTCCATGTCTTCCATTGTTGTCTTTGTTGTTCATGTGCTTACGTGCTTTGTCCATGTCTTCCATTGTTGTCTTTGTTGTTCATGTGTGTTTCTGCTTTGTCCATGTCTTCCATTGTTGTATTTGTTGTTCATGTGTGTTTGTGCTTTGTCCATGTCTTCCATTGTTGTCTTTGTTGTTCATGTGTGTTTCTGCTTTGTCCATGTCTTCCATTGTTGTCTTTGTTGTTCATGTGTGTTTCTGCTTTGTCCATGTCTGTCCATTGTGTTGTCTTTGTTGTTCATGTGTGTATGTGCTTCCTCCATGTCTTCCATTGTTGTCTTTGTTGTTCATGTGTTTATGTGCTTTCTCCATGTCTTCCATTGTTGTCTTTGTTGTTCATGTGTGTTTATGTGCTTTCTCCATGTCTTCCATTGTTGTCTTTGTTGTTCATGTGTGTTTATGTGCTTTCTCCATGTCTTCCATTGTTGTCTTTGTTGTTCATGTGTGTATGTGCTTCCTCCATGTCTCTTCTATGTCAGTCTGCCTGGCAATGAAGAGGTAGATCACGTGCCAAGAACTCCACACATAAAGGGTTAGGAAGATTCTCTATCCCTCACACATAAAGAGTCATGAAGATTCTCTATCTCTCACACATAAAGAGTCGTGAAGATTCTCTATCCTTCACACATAAAGAGTCGTGAAGTTTCTCTATCTCTCACACATAAAGAGTCGTGAAGATTCTCTATCCCTCACATATAAAGAGTTGTGAAGAATCTCTATCCCTCACACATAGAGTCAAGATTCTCTATCCCTCACACATAAAGAGTCATGAAGATTCTCTATCTCTCACACATAAAGAGTCATGAAGATTCTCTATCTCTCACATAAAGAGTCATGATGAGATTCTCTCTATCCCTCACACATGAAGAGTTATAAAGATTCTGTATCCCTCACACATAAAGAGTCATGAAGATTCTCTATCTTTCACACATAAAGATTTATGAAGATTCTCTATCCCTCACACATAAAAGTTATGAAGATTCTCTCTATCCCTCACACAAAAAGAGTTAAAGAGAGTTATGAAGATTCTCTATCCCTCACACATAAGAGTCATGAAGATTCTCTCTATCCCTCACAGATAAAGAGTTATAAAGATTCTCTATCCCTCACACATAAAGAGTCATGAAGATTCTCTATCTCTCACACATAGAGAGTCATGAAGATTCTCTATCCCTCACATAAAGAGTCATGAAGATTCTCTATCCCTCACACATAAAGAGTCATAAAGATTCTCTATCCCTCACACATGAAGATTCTCTCTCCCTCACACATAAAGAGTCGTGAAAATTCCCTATCTCTCACACATAAAGACTTATGAAGATTCTCTATCTCTCACACATAAAGAGTTATGAAGATTCTCTATCTCTCACACACATAAAGAGTTATGAAGATTCTCTATCCCTCACACATAAAGAGTCATGAAGATTCTCTATCCCTCACATAAAAGAGTCAAGAAGATTCTCTCTCTCTCACACACATAAAGAGTTATGAAGATTCTCTATGTCTCACCCATAAAGAGTTATGAAGATTCTCTATCTCTCACACATAAAGAGTCATGAAGATTCTCTCTATCCCTCACACATAAAGAGTCATGAAGATTTTCTATCCCTCACACATAAAGAGTCATGAAGATTCTCTCTATCCCTCACACATAAAGAGTTATAAAGATTCTCTATCCCTCACACATAAAGAGTCATGAAGATTCTCTATCTCTCACACATAAAGAGTTATGAAGATTCTTTCTATCCCTCACACATAAAGAGTTATGAAGATTCTTTCTATCCCTCACACATAAAGAGTTATGAAGATTTTCTATCCCTCACACATAAAGAGTCATGAAGATTCTCTCTATCCCTCACGCATAAAGAGTTAGGAAGATTCTCTATCCCTCACACTGATCTGAAACCCAACGCTCCGGCTTACGTCAAGAGGAATGAAAGCCGCAGAGGGATAACAAACTCTTCCAACTCCGTCGTACAAGAGTTTTTCTTTTGTTCCACGGGCGGCGGCCGTAAAAGAAGAAACAATCATTGTGCCGTTTGCACACAGGCCACTCTTTTACACACCCCTCTTATCTTTTCAAAGGTGACAAGGCTCCGTGATGCCTTCCAGATGACGCACCACTCACAATGAAACATGTTCTGGTAGAGTGTGTTAGGACTTGCAGGATGTTAGACATGACCACTTTTTACAACAGATTCCATGAACATTTTTGTTCAGAGATGTTCTACCAGATGTGAGGTTGCAATTTCTGAGAGAAATGAACATATATATATATATATATATATATATATATATATATATATATATATATATATATATATATATATATATATATATATAGGTACAGAATGATTCACATTTCCATGAAGTTTGGGCACCGCTCCACAAAGAAACGGCCTAGGCCAGACAGTGCCCGCAGCAGCAAGCAGAAATAGTAAAGAAATCATAAGACCCAGGCCGCTGCAGTCGGGCGAAAATTCAATGAAATGTTGGAAACTGCAGCGGCCTGGGTCTTATGATTTCTTTACTATATATATATATATATATATATTTTTTTTTTTTTTTTTTTTTTTTTTTAATAGAAGATCTAACGGAACAAAGATTTTAACGAAATTCCGGTGGGTTTTTAGACAATTCGTTTAAGCGAGTTGTGTGTGAATGTTTGTTTCCTTTTTTTTTTGTTTTTTTTTTTTTTTTTTTTTTTTTTTTTTTTTGATAGAGTTTTAAATGAGAGTTCAAGAAGGTGACAGCTCTGATATGGCTTTTGCGGTCGGCCTGGCAATAAACAACATTCTCTCTCTCTCTCTCTCTCTCTCTC
>JADBJO010004596.1:72830-77830 GCA_016801955.1 Conus betulinus
CGGCTTAGCTGTCTGGAAAAAAAAAAAAAAAAAAAAAAAACAGGTTCCCGGGCCCTTTGCCGATAATCAGCAAGCATTATGTGACTGCCTTCGTCTTTTCTGCCCTCCCTGCTTTTTTCAGCCCCCCCCATCCCTATCCTCACCCCCACCAGTTCAAACATGGCTGTGCAAGCTTAATGCGGTTTGCTGAACAACCTCCAGATCCAAATCCATAAAGCTTGCCTTGAGATGAGCAGCGTTTATTGACGATTGTGCTAGACATGT
The DNA here is from genome assembly GCA_016801955.1 of Conus betulinus. Classification (NCBI taxonomy): domain Eukaryota; kingdom Metazoa; phylum Mollusca; class Gastropoda; order Neogastropoda; family Conidae; genus Conus; species Conus betulinus. Next base: position 73,095 of record JADBJO010004596.1, read on the forward strand.
GTTAATTGACTTTTCCCCCCCTGGCTGTTATCATAATTGCTGTCATAATCATGATTATCATCAGCATTATTACTATCACCATCATGCACACCATCATCATCATCATCATCATCATCATCATCATCATTGTCACAACATTTTACCGTTTCATGTAATTACAAGCAAGAGTTTTGCCATTTGCCATTTGTCATTTTCATTGTCTCAATGGATATTTGAAAAAAACTTGACAACCATACAGAACGTTAAAAACGGATCCAGGCATTATCTATAATGAAAATCATTGAAAATATCCTATACAAATCTCAATCGTAACTTGTAAAGTGGCACTCGCACAAAACTGGCCGATTTTTTTTTTTTTTAAGTTCCACTGAGATCCATAAGATATTTCCGGAGAAATTATTGAAAATGCAAAAAAGAATAAACAAAAAAAGCAAACAAACGAAATGCCGTTGTCTTGCGATATGAAAGAAACTGGGAACTGGAGGGGAGGGGGGGGGGGGGGGGGGCTGGAATTATCATGTAACTGGGAGTCACTCTAAGTTTGAATTGATTCGTCTGCGGGGCACGATCCATCTTTCCACTGTGTCTCGTGACAAGTCGATTGAATAGGTTCTGCGCCATCTTGTTGACACTCAGACATAAGTACAGACGCGGGCGAACCCACAACTTCATTGCTGGAGGTAGTCATGGTGCTGACTATGACGAAACAGTTGTTGTCCTGGTAAAGCCAACAAAAAAGATCATGGCGCCAGGAAAGAGAAAAGTAGGAATAATGTCCATCTCGATACAGTTTCATTCATGACATGGCTCCATTTCATGCAAGCAGGCTTATCTTCTCTTCTCCGCCATTTTGTCGCCTCTCACAGCCCTTTCAGCAGAATCCCCCCAGGTCACACACCATGATTGGGACTATGCTAGATGCAATTCATGTACGGCTTCTAAATCACCATGTAATTCATGTACGGCTTCTAAATCACCATGTCATTCATGTACGGATTCTAAATCACTATGTCATTCATGTACGGATTCTAAATCACTATGTAATTCATGTACGGATTCTAAATCACCATGTAATTCATGTAGGCTTCTAAATCACCATGTCATTCATGTACGGATTCTAAATCACTATGTCATTCATGTACGGATTCTAAATCACTATGTCATTCATGCACGGATTCTAAATCACTATGTCATTCATGTACGGCTTCTAAATCACCATGCAATTCATGTACGGCTTCTAAATCACTATATCATTCATGTACGGATTCTAAATCACTATGTCATTCATGTACGGGTTCTAAATCACTATGTCATTCATGTACGGATTCTAAATCACTATGTCATTCATGTACGGCTTCTAAATCACCATGCAATTCATGTACGGCTTCTAAATCACTATATCATTCATGTACGGATTCTAAATCACTATGTCATTCATGTACGGGTTCTAAATCACTATGTAATTCATGTACGGGTTCTAAATTACCGTGTAATTCATGTACGGGCTCTAAATCACCATGGAATTCGTGTACGGCGTCTAAATCACTATGTAATTCATGTACGGCTTCTAAATCACCATATAATTCATGTACGGCTTCTAAATGACTATGTAATTCATGTACGGCTTCTAAATCACTATGTGATTCATGTACGGGTTCTGAATCGTAGCATGAATTTGGGCCAAAAACATTATATGAAGCTGATACTAAATCAAACGAACACCCCCTATCCCCACCACCCAATCATTTCGCTTTTTTTTTTTTTTTTTTTTTTATGGATTGCTGCCCATGCAGGCTATGTTTCAGGCCTTCCTATTCACCCGTGACCCTATCTTTGCGACGGGTGGTTTCCCCCACAACCGTCCCCATTCCTTTCATTTTAATCTGTCTGCTTGAAGCAGCCTGTACGTAGCTCGATGGCCCATATGAAAGAAAACAAAGGTAAATCGAATTTCGGACACAACGAAAATTCACAGAACAATATCGTGGGACCTGACCATGAATACTCGATTCCTTATGCAAGGCTTTGGCACGTTACTTTCTGGTGTGCAGCCACATAGATCATCACACCTATCAGGCGCCATGCTGTTGGCGTATTGCAGACTTCTGGGATGACGTGACGAAGGCTTCGCTATCCGACACCTACAGATTACTAGACCCTCGCTGATAGTGAGAATAGCAGGGTTCCCTTCCCCTCCTCTGTACGTTGTCCCCCGTTTCCTCCCCATCTCTACTTCCACCCTACGTTCTCACCCCCCCCCCCACCCCCACATCCCCCCCCCCACCCCCACCCCCCACACACACACACACACACTCGCTATCCCCATCCTTCCCTCATGTACATTCAGCTGTCATTTGGAGAGTCAGCCGGTCATACTTTTAAAGTAGGCCTCCTGGGTCTTAGGAAATGAATAAGTACACAAATAAACAAATAACAGATACAGGGATTCTTCAAGGACGGATTCATTTTTTTTTTTTTAACAGTTGAAATCCCGCAGCCTGTTGGCTGAAGAGGCAGTGAGCTGTAAAAGAATCACCATGTGTATGGTATGGCGTCAAGAAAAACGGGGCCCATCCCTTCTCCTTACGCCGCCACTACCTTCCCCGAACTGAATCACGTACCACTTTTCTGCTGGGCGGACAGACAGGTTTTGAAACCTTTAACCTTCCCCAAACTGAATCAGGTACCCATTTACTGCTGGGCGGACAGAGAGGGTTTTGAAACCTTTAACCTTCCCCCAACTGAATCAGGTACCCATTTACTGCTGGGCAGACGACAGGGTTTTCAAACCTTTAACCTTCCCCCAACTGAATCAGGTACCCATTTACTGCTGGGTGGACAGAGGGGGTTTTCAAAGCTGTCGAAATCGGACTCTGGGAGTTTGTTCGAACTCTTGACCGTACGTCAGCGCTTACAGCAAAACGACCTGATCACTCGATTACAGAGCCTTGTTCAAGGATAAATTACTTATTCACCAAATTACGACAACAATGCGCTCTGAGCGCCAGTACACAACATTACCATAAACGTTTGATTGTTTCTCTGAATGACTCCTGCAGGTGAATTTCCTGACCATACTGCATGTCGAACGAGAGACACACCAGACTATGCTGGACAACTGTTGATTGATTATACGCAATGTGGGTGATTTCCCTTTATTCCCCCCCCCCCCCCCCCCCCCCCCCCCCCCCCACACACACACACACACATGGTCAGAAGGACGTGCTGCTTTGCATTTTACTTGTCATTTACTTATCCTTCCTTGCAAATTGTTAAATATTCGTCTACAATTTATGTTACAATAAGACGAGACATTTAAGAATCGATACTAAAAATAGGAAAAAGGGGAACTGAGGAAAAAAAAAATCTTCTCGAAGAATCTTATTCATGACAAAGGTACAAAGCATAAAAACTAACTGAAGTCATTGTAAACTCAGTAGACATATATAAGACGTTGTATAATTGGATGATTTTTTTTTTTTTTTTTTTTGTACGGCAGGCTAATACTCCTGCGGACACTCCCTGTACAGACAGGCAAGGATTAATCCTATCTACCCAACACAGGGGAGTGGAGTTTTGTGTGTATGACTGTTTTTTATCCCTAAGGCAGCCATACTCCAACTTCAGGGAAGTTGCATGCTCTGTGTAACGTGTCATCCATACCAACGGCCACCTTCTCTTCTGAAAGTCGGTGATAGGATTTTTACGTGTGTGCAAGATGTTGTGCGTGCGTTCACACATGAGACTTCGGTTTATAGTCTCATTCGAAGGACTGTATGGGGAAATGGAGTCAGAATTAATATTAACTCCGATGGAAATATCCCCCTGTACTGAAACGGCCCGGCGGAGATTCGAATCCGCAACCCCAGGATCACCAAGATTACGAGTCCGGCGCTCAACCACTCAGCTATTCCGGCCCCCACTCGGATAATGAAATGAATGTAAGTCAATCTCGATATATAACGCTGTGTTAGTTCACATTCGAAAACTTGTCCTATGTTTGCATTCATTTTCTACCCGCCATAACGATTTAGCCGAACCCTGCCATGTATCATCACACACATCAGGCGCCATGTTTGGGGCACGTTACAGACTTCCGGTGACACGTCATGAAGGCTTGCCTATCTGACAAATCCAGGTTTCCGGGCCCTCCGTGGACAGTATTTCATGACTGCTATCTCTTGCACTCCTCAACCTCCTATCTCCTTTCCACTTTCCGTACCTCCCCCGACACACACACCCCTCCCCCCCCCCCCCCCCCCCCCCCCTTCCCACCTCCCTTTTCCTTGCGCGTATGCCCCTGTCTGGAAAATACATATCATGAAATGACATTAAATTGCCTGATTTTGAAGTAGGAATCAGTATGATAAAGAAAGACAGCAGAAAAAAAAGAAAAAGAAAAGAACAGAAAAAGAAAGAAAGAAAGGAAAAAGAAAGAAAGAAAAAAGAAAGAAAGAAAAAGAAAAAAAAAAAGAAAGAAAAAAAGAAAGAAAAAGAAAGAATGCTGAAATAACTAAACAGATATTTTACATGAAAAGTTAAGATTGGAACATGGTCAGATAGTTCAAATCCCGGCTCAACAACTCTCTAGCCGCCGATAGTGCCAGTTCTCTACGCTTTTGCTGAGCAAATCTGTGGAGGGGGGCGGGGGGGGGGGGGGGGGGGGGGGGGAGGAGGAGGAGGGAGGGAGAAGGATGAAAGCGTGGCGCTTGATAAACGAAAACTTGTTAAATCGT
>JADBJO010004596.1:80330-86239 GCA_016801955.1 Conus betulinus
TCTCTCCATCCCCTTCTCTTCTGCTCCTGTCATCTGTCTCTCTCATCTCATTCCCTGTCTGCTCTGTCACTCTCTCTCAATCTCTCTCTCATCCTCTCTCTCTACGTCTCTCTGTCTATCCTCTCTCTCTCTCTCTGTCTCTCTGTCAGATCTGCCTGTCGTATGATGTCTGTCTGTCTGTCTTTTTCTTGTCTTTGTTCCATCTCTTCCGGTTTTTTTTTTTTTTAACCTTTCTTCTTCTTTTTGTTTCTGTTGTTCCCCTCTGCTTGTCTCGTCTTCTCTTGTTCTTTCTTAGTCTTTCTGCTTTTCTCCTCCTACTCTCTTTGTCTCTTCTCTCTTTTTGCTTTTTCTCTTCTCCTCGACTTCTTTCTTTTTGATATTGTTTTTTTTTTGTCCATTCGTCTTTTTCCCTTTTTTCTCGCGCTTCCTTTCCTTCACTTTTTCTTTATTTGTTTTTCCTTTTTTTCATGACTTCTCTACCACCTTTTCTCTTCTTCTTCTTTTTATCTTATTCTTCTTTGTTTCTTCTTTGTCTTCTTTTTTCTTCGTCTCTCCGTCTTCTGGTATCAATTTAAAAACGTTTGTAGATCCACAGGAGCACCACGGAGAATACTTCATTCCAAGAGCGGAGGGGGAAAAAACAGGTCCAAAAGAAAAACCAATAAGGAAGACTGGGGAAGAACAGCACAACGCGACAACCACACACACACACACACAACACCTACACACACAACACACTTCACACACACCACACAGAAGTTCACAAAGCGTTTGACGGAGAGGAGCTAGACGAACAGTTTTCCATGACATAAGCATAGAGCCTTCGTGAACAAGGGGTTGGGGGGTACACCTAAATACACGGACGCTGGTAAATCAAAACAAGTCAGACACATGGAACCCCGGACACATTCACACAGACAGAGTCTGAGAGACACAGACGAGGACGAGGGAGAGAGAGCTAGCTGAACATGTTAATGGGATCATCGAGGACAGAGGACATGAGAGAACAATGGAGAGACATGGAACGAAAGAGGGGGGCATCATGGGAGAGAGAGAGAGGAAGAGGAGAGAGGAGAGAGACAGACAGAACCAGACAGACAGACAGACAGACAGAGACAACAGAGGACTCAGAGACTCGTGACTCGGTGACTTTAATGTGAGGGCCATCAGCCTATATTCACGATGGAGGGCCCCAACTGCATCCAAGAAAGAGAGAATCCATTTTATACAGTTAGAACTAAAGAATGTACCGATGAGACTGCAACAAAACACTTCTTTCCATGACAGTATGTACAGTGCAGAATTCTATCTCCTAATTTATACATAAATGCTCCGTAGTACTGTTTCTTCCTTGTGAACATAATATAAGTATACATATTATTAATTTAAACTCATGATATGAATGCTGTGTTGATACTAGCATGCAAAAAATACATGATTTCTATTACATTTCCCTCAGGGCGTATTTTCGTAACCATTACACAGTAGAGACCTTTCTACACCTGTGTCGTACTCCGGAAAGCCGTACTATTTAAGCATATTTTGTTTACTTCATTTACGCATGCGTCAGATTAGCAGATCCGCCCTCCACCGTGCAAAGGAAAAGGAAAACCACGAATCTTAAGCCTTGACACTCTGTGTGTTTTGTGGTCGTGTTGGTTGTGGTGGTGAACTTTTGTGTTGTTTATATTCGTGGATGGATTTAGCAGCCCCATGGATAAATTAACTATAGCCTTACCGCTTTCTGTGTATCAGGTTAGTTACTTTCCTCAGTAATTTTCACTCAAATGTGTAAGTTTTCCCTATCTCTTTTCAGCCTGTGATCCTGGACATATCCTGTCCCGTGGGTCTTGTGGACATTTGACTCGTGCGCATGTGCCTGAATTGCCTCTGAAGACCAAAGGGAAGAGGTCTCGTAATGGTCGGATCCCTAGAATTCAAACTTTGATAATTGAAAACAACCGACGGAAAAAAATAATCAAAATGCATGTAATGCTATCAGGTAACAAAAAAAGCGACAGAGAAGGACACGCGAGCTCTCGAAACGGACTGTGCTGGCGTTGTGAGTCACGCGACTACATGCTGATTTGCCTATTGACCTACATTTAAACAAATCCGCAGCGTGCCTTGCTATTTTCTTTAAAAACTGAACTAAGTTCTTGACCTACTTTTCGATTCCTGGTTTATCTTATTTACATGCTTCATCACTTCATGGTCAATTATTTATCTATGTTTCCCTTTGTATTCATTTCGTAGTTTTACATATATATATATATATATATATATATATATATATATATATATATGTACCGATTTCATTACTTATCTAACCTTCCTCTCTTCCTTTCTTTTTAATTTTGTTTTATTTTATTCTTTTTTTTAATGCACATTTTCCATACTCATTTAACTTAAACCATTCATATTCCTAGACTCCACGCCCCCCCCCCCCCCCCCCCCCCCCCCCTCCCCCCGTTCCCGCCCACATATGTTCCCCATATGGTGTTAACCGGACTCTGCAGTTGCTTCTTCCATAAACCCTCCCTCCATGCTCCCTTTTACTTGGTCATGCATTCTTAATTCATATCTGTTCAGATTATAATTACACTTATTCCTCTTATTCACCTTGATTGTCTAAACTCTTGCATAATTATATATTAGTAGATATACATTCAATTCTACTACACCACTTGATCTAATCAGGCTCATCCCTCTCAGTCAATCTCAACTTCATACTTTTTCTTTTCCTTTTTCTTTTCTTTTACATACATTTACAAATACATACATATACACATATATACACATGCACACATACATTCATGCACACACGCATATGTATATATATATATATATATACATATGCATACATACACATACACACATACACATACACACACACATACATACACATACATATACATACATAGACATGCATAACAGAGACAGAGAGAGACAGACAGACAGACAGACAGACAGACAGAGAGAGAGAGAGAGAGAGAGACAGAGAGAGAGAGACAGAAAGAGACAGAGAGAGAGAGAGAGAGAGAGGGAGAGAGACAGAGACAGAGAGAGAGAGAGAGGCAGGCCCATGATATTGTTCCTTTAAGATCTGAAGTTATAGAGAAGGGGAAAAGCCACCACCTCCAACAAAACGTAATCCCAGCAGTGAGTAAGGGCTACAAAGCATTTATGCCATCAAGCTGATATACGCTTCCCTCTCATCCCCAACCATATCCCCCACCCCACCCCCCTTCTCACCTCCCTTCACCTCTCCCTCCGAGCCTAGCTCCCCTCCCCATCCCTCTACCACACTCCCCCACCTTCCCATCCCCCCTCCACCCCCCCCCCCACCCCGCCCCGTCAACCCCCACCCCCACCCACCCATTAGTACCGTCTCTCTTATCATGTTCCTGCCGCCCAAGACAGCAGCAGATATCTGCTCAATCAGACCGCTCCTCACCTCGGCAGCCCTGGTAAAAGAAGACGATAAAAAAAAAAAAAAAAAAAAAAAAAAAAAAAAAAACAAATATGACAAATTCTCATGCGCATGCGTTGTGGGTGCGTGTCTGTGCGTGCGTGCGTGTGACGCAAGATCCCGCGCATGCGCTATCGTGTGTCTCCGGTGGTCTGATGTCTGGCCCGTTCTGGAGATCGTCTGTTTCCTGTTTGCTTCTTCGTCTTTCTACAGGGTTGCTGAGTTCTCATTCCAAGTGACATCTGTCTCTGGGAGTGGTCGTCGTTCTTGGCTTTTGACGGGTACTTTGGTCACGGACGTGTGGAGGCGTTCGTTGTTTTTTTGTTGTTGTTGTCGTGATTTGGTGAGATTTGGGTGGTGGTGTGAACAGTTTGGGGTGAACTTTGTCTTGCCTCCGCCCAAAACATCATTTTTTCCACCTGGCACTGTAAGTTCTTTGTTTGTTTCTTCGTTTTTCTGTTAACGAATTTACGCAAAATCTACAGACCCGATCTGAACGTGGAACATGGCGGAAACATGAAATGTGGCCCAAGAACGGACCCGGGAAATTCTGGTGTGGATCTGTGGATTGGATCTAGGATCTATTTTAAAACTTTACACAAAAGTACTGAAATGTAAATCAACTTTTTTTTTCTTTTCATTTTTTTTTTTGGCCCCCATGCGCTTATTCCAGTTTCTAATCCACAGCCACACCCCGAATAATCCCGCCGCAGCCCCAGCATCGGCAGTCCATTAGGAGCAGTCAGTTTCGAGTCGCCTCGAGGCAGCCTACCAGAGGAGGCTACGCGCTGCTATCGAGTCAGTCCGGCGGTGTTCGTTGAGCCTTATTTAGTCCGAAGTAGTCCTTCGAATGAGACTATACACCGTGGTTCCGTGTGTGAACACACGCATAACATCTTGCACACACGTCATATACTGTCACCAACTTTCGGAAGAGAAGGTCAGTTTGGCTGTTGGTAGAGATGACACGTGACACGTAGTACGCGCTCCGCGTGAAAACTCGGAAGAATGAAAGAGTTGTTAAACTGAACGAACGATATTGACTGAATGACAAAGGGAACGACGACTGAATGAAGCGCCAGCAGGCAGCTCTTCCGTCAGCTCTACCCAGGTAGGCAGCCCGTTGTGTAAACCAAGATGCGGATTGTAACTTAGCGCTTAGAGCTTGGCTTCTGGCCGGGTATAGGCGCTATATAAGTATAATAAAGCGAATAACACGGGCCACCACCTTTTAATTCCCCTACGGACGAAACTATTTGCGGAGCCAGCGTGAGTGAGCACCTGACCTCTAGAATGCGTCACCACGAGCGTCCAGCCACTGTCTCCATGAACTTGCCGACACCAGCGACCACGGCACGAATTCACAAAGGGGATTTTTGGAGATGAAATCGACACTGAGGTCACAGGATGAGAGCAGGGCATGATGGGTCACACAATGGCAGGCTCACTGTTTTGGAAATGTTAATGAGTGGAATTGAGGGTGGTTAAGATGGTGCCGAGGAGTTTGGTTCTGCTCTGATGACTGCATGACTGTATTACTCTACTCTTACTTTCATAGCATATCCCAGCGTCAGTTAGTCTCGGGAGATACAGGCACCTGGAATGTTGGTAAGAACTTTTTTTTTTCTTTTTTTTTTGTGGCATCAGTTATCGGATCAATGGAGTACCTAAGGCAGTGATTTTTTTTTTCTCCTAATGCCGAAATCCACCTCTTCATTTTATGGTACTTCACACTGTCCTCTTCATTTGCAAAGAAAAAAGAAAAAAAAAAAAGCAATTTCCAATGCTAACTTTTTTTTCCCCTTCAGCCAATCCCTTAAACACCATGCATAGTCTGTATGTTCTCTTACAAATGGATATAGTCTTGCTGATTTTTAATGTTTTAGCGTTTGATACAAAATGTCTGGGTCTGTTAGTGTTCTAATGTGTGGTGTACTGACACTCTCACACTGATAATGTGCTGCTTATGCAAACAGAACAACATAAAATGAACAAAAGGCTTGATACTTAATTAATTTTCTTTTCTTTCAAGTTTCCCAAAGAGAGAGAGAGAGAGAGAGAGAGAGAGAGAGAGAGAGGAGAGAGAGAGAGAGAGAGAGAGAGGAGACTGAGGCGCCGTCATAGAGTTGTAGGTAGAAATGGTTACAAATCGTCCCACCAGTTGGCTAGTCCCCAGTAAGGCCAGCCTTATAGCGAAACGAAAGGGTCCAAAAGGAAGCCAAGAAGCGTGACAATAGGCATGAGAGGTTGGTTTGTTAGGTGGGGTTTTCTCTCACCACCCCCCCCCCCCCCCCCCCACCCCTCCCCACCGTCGAATCCACCCCCATCCCCCAATTCCTCCTCCCCAGCTCAGATCCCCCCCCCCCCCCTTCCCCCCTCCCTGATGAGTTTAAGTATCTGGGACAAGAAGCTTGGGTATACAAGAACTGGCGTTAGG